>PVKE010007111.1:0-22775 GCA_004027555.1 Craseonycteris thonglongyai | reverse complement strand
AGCACAGCCCAGTTCCACACAGGCCAGGACTGGGGCCGGGACAGGGAGGCTACAAAGTGAGCACTTAACCCACTGAGCCATTCTGGCAACTCAAGACTATTTCTTAAGTGACCTGAGTGACTTGTCTTTCAAAAAATTTGTCAATGTCATCTATGTTGTTGTTGAATTACTGAATTTGCTTTTGCAGTATTCCTTTGTCATCCTTTTAGTGTAAGTCCTGTAGTGATGTCCTCTTTCATTAGTGATATTGGTAATTTGTCACACGGGTGTGTGTGTTTTCTTGTTTTTGGTCTGGCTAGAGGAAAGGTTTATCAATTTTATTCTTTCAAGTAAGTAGCTTTTGGTTTCGTTTGTTTTTCCTATTGTTTTCAATTTATAGGTTTTGCTCTTTATTGTTCCCTCCCTTCAGTTTACTTTAACTACTCTTCTTCCTCTAGTTTAAGGTGGAAGCTTAGATCTTGATTCCAGATCTTTCCTCATATATACATTTGCTATAAATTATCTTTTTAGTACTTCAGTTTAATCCCATAGCTTTGATATTGTTTTCATTTCCCTCCTGTTCATTTTCCCCTCTAATTTCTCTTAATTTCTTCCTACACACATGAAGCATATCGTTTAATTCCAAATATTTGGGGGATTTTCCTGATAGTTACTGGTTTCTTGTTTAGTTCTTGTTTGGTTAAAGAACATGATTTACATAGTATCAATCCTCATGTTATTTTTTACTTACTTTGTGGTTCAAGATATGGTTCACTTTGTTGAATTGCTGTACACTTGACACACATTAATTAGATCAAATTGGTTGAAAATGCTATTCATATTCTATAACTTTATTTTCTATGTTCTTGTCTTACTATTTATTAAGAATTTGATTGGGAAAGCTGGGATGGCTCAGTGGGTTAAGCGCTCGCTTTGAAGCCCCGAGGACCGAGGATCAAATCCCCACCTTGGCCCATGTGGACCCACATGCTGAACTGGGGTGTGCCCCCAGTTCAGTTCTTGCCAGGACCTATGTGGGAGGCTCCTGGCCCAGTTCCTGCCCTGTGCAGCCCTGTGCCCACCTGTGGAGTGAATCTATATGGAAAAACTGTCAACTACGGAGACTGCTCTGGGCCCTCCCCCTCTGTTTCTGTCAAAAATCAATAAAATAAATCTTTAAAAATAAATAAAATTGAAACCTCCAATTATAATTATAGATGTCCATTTGTCCTGTTTTTGCTTCAAGTATTTCAAAGTTGTTCTTTTTTTAAAGATTTATTGTTTTTGAGAGACAGAGACAGAGAGAAGGGGGAGGGCCCAGAGCAGTCTCCATAGTTGTACATCATCAGTTTTCCACATAGTTTCGCTCCACACTGGTGGGCAGGGGCCACGCAGGGTGGAAACCAAACGGGGTCTCCCGCATAGGAAGCACACCCCAGTTCAGCATATGGGTCCGCACGGGCTGGGGCAGGGACTTGATCCTGTCCCTGGGGCTGCAAAGCAAGCAATTAACCTGCTGAACCATAGCTTCCCCTGAAGCTATTCTTAGGTTCATATAAAGATATTCTCCCTTGGTGAATTGACTTTTATCAATAATAATCCCTTTATCCCTGGAAGTTTGTTTCATAATCTACTTTGGTATTAATTTAGCCACTCCAGCTTTCCTGAGTTTACAAGGTTTATCTTTTCCATCCTTTTTCTTTTAACCTTTGGATTCACCTATATTTAAAGTAGGTTTAAAAAATATCCAGTATGAAAAATCTCTGCCTTTTGTTTAGACTGTTTACATTCAACATTGTGATCAATATGGTTGGATTTAAAATTTCTATCTTGCTGTTTCCTATTTGTCTCATTTGTTGTGTATAATTTTATATTTTGCCTTGTTCCACTTTAATCATATTATTTTTAAAAGCTGGGTAATACTTTGATACCATATTTTAAGTTTCCCCTTACTATCCAGCATTTTGGTTGCTTCCAGTTAAATTATTATGAACATTATTGTACAGATGGCCTCCCCCAATTGGGATTATAGATTTGCTTCTCTAGACCAAATGGTTATGGGTTAGGTGCTGGAGTCACCCAACATGGATACCAATCCCAGCTCAGCCCCTTAACTACTTGTGACTTTGAAAAAGCTATCTCCTTTAAGTCTATTTCTGACATTGTAAAATGGAGCTAAAGTTCCTATCACAAGAAAATGTACGAGTTAAATGAGATAACTTGTATAGAGCATCTATCACAGTGCATGACGCATGATAAACTTTCAGTGTTAATGAATGAATCCAGTGAAAGGGAACAGGGTTAGGCCTGGCAGGATGCAAACATTTTCATTCTCATCATTAGGCAAAAATAAACCCATAACTTTATAAATTGCCTAGTTATTAGAATTCCTTTTTGCATTATTATTGTATTTTCTTTGTGAATTATGTCCTTGCATTATGAAAAGATCTTAGATAAAAACGGTAACTTTGTCTTAATGCAAAAATTTGCAGTTCTTTTTAATATATATTATTTATAATTTTGGCCATTTTAAAAAACTGCTTGATTTTTATTATAACTTTACTGAAGGATATACCTGTTAGAATTTTGTTAAACTTCAGTTTTGCAGACATTTTATATAGGTATTTTATATTCTTTATATCCAGGAATGTTTTGTCTCATTTTTCTTCCATTAATTTACTCAGTAAATTCCAAAAAAACTTATCTTGTATAAACTCATAGTTTTTTACTAAGTAATTCTTTGTGATCAGTGTGAATTGGTTAGTTTTCCATTTTCTAGCTGGTAAGTGCTGATGGAATGCTCCTGATAACTTGTGTGTAGCTTTTATTAAATTTGGTTGTATTGAAATGTTGCTATCTTGTAGTACAGTTGCAAGAGTTATCAGTTTTAACCACAACCAGGTAAAAAGACAAGGTTTGAGGAAATATGCAAAGATAAATGTAAACAAAGGTCATATAGATTTGTTTATATGTAAAATAAATGAAATGAATCAAGTGCTAAATAGGTAGTCATTCCTACTAGCTGCCATCTGGGGAAGAAAGTGGTTAAGAGATCAGAAACCAAAATGAAGAACAAGGGAAGTAGGAGACTTTACTCTCTGAATACTGATGCAAAAGATCAAATTGTGTGGAAGGTCACTACTAATTTGGCCGATAGTATGATCTCCAGGTAAGATGCCAGTTGAACCAGTCTGTGTTTTCTAAGTCCAAGGGGGACAAGCAGAACCTCTGCAATACATTAGATAACGGTTTGTTGCATACATTCTGAATTTGTATCCATTTTGCACTCCCTTTCATACTTCCGTTTCAGGTCTTCTATGAGTATTAGGCCTTTTGTTTACACTGAAACCAGTGTTAAGGGAAAGCAAGTCAGAGATTTTCTCTCCACCAAGTTCCTTCCAAAGTTAAGGTAAAATCAAGATTCTTTGGGGATGCCGGAATCGCTCAACTGGTTGAGCGCTTTCCTTGCAACCTCAAGGTCCAGGAATTGAATCCTGCAAACCCATATGCTGAACAGCAGAGCACAGCTGGTAATTGCCAGGATAGCAGCAAAGGTTCTGCCTCCCATGTGGGAGGCCCCCGGTTTACTGCACAGCCTCACATCCACCTGTGTGGAATGAAACTATGTCACAACTAATGATGTACTACTATGGAGACTGCTCTGGGCCCTCCTCCTTCTCTTACCTTCTCTCAAACAATAAAGTAAGTCTTAAAAAAAAAAAAAAGAAAAAGGGATTCTTGGAGGCTCTCATTATTAGCGGCAGACCTTTAGACATGAATTCTATATAAATTAAAATTTTACTTTCCTTTACTTTCCTATCTGCCTAGCTGACTGACACACCGAGACTATAGAACAGTTGGTGCGCAATAAATTTGTTAGAACAATTCACAACTTTTACATACATCAGCAAAAAGAAGATAACTTTCTCCCATAGGAAGATGGTAAGAACAGTCATGAAACTGCTTTGAGGGTGCTATCATAATTCTCTTAGCCGACTTACTGCTTCATATACTAATTATTCCAAGTTGTGTATTCAGATTCTACCTATAGAAGCAATTATGTATGTGGTACCTGACACGTCTATTATGTTAGTGTATGAGACTGCTAATAACAAATAGGATTTAAGATTGTTCAAATCTTTACAGAGAACCTTTGATAATTTCAATATGCTTTCTAAAAAATGAACTAAGTAAATGAGTTCCAGAAGTTTGGTCAAGGACACAAAGAAAAACCGTATAGTCAAATATCCCATTGAAGTTGCTGCCATTTAACACGCGATTTAATTTATACTACATAGATCCTTTATAAAATCAGAAAGGTTTGAGGACAGTTAATAAAGACGGGATGAAGTTTAGCTATATGGCAAATCAACCTTAGTAAATTAGAAATATCTAATTCAAAGTTCACAAACTCCAAAATACAGCACTCTCTCCCAATAAGATATCTTCCTAAATGTCATATTTAAGCTTTCGTCACAATTACAAAACAAGCGATAATTCTTCAAGATTTAAATTCTAGGCTAAGTAAGTGATTGCTTCAGATTAATTTTATGTCCCCGCTATTTCTGGAGCAGATTTTGATTCTAGATAAATAATTTTTACCTAAGAAACCAAATGTTTTAAATTTAGGTAATTGTAAAGGTTGAGAATTTCTACCCCAGTAACAGATTATTCTGACTTCACATTCCTCAATATTCTATCATAACTATACCAAGTTTTAAAAATCTGACTCAAGCCCTTTTTTCCATGACTGTTACCTGGCTGTGTCATAAACTAGGAATAAAGTCCTGTGGTATAGCCTTAAAAGAAAAATGCAATTAAGAACCCTCTGCCACATGATTTATTCCCTGAAAAAATTCTCACAGGCTTACCACTCCAACTCTCTGCAATATCCAATTTCCCAGGAATGTTAAAATCACACAGCTAGAAAAGCATCAATCTAGGAGACAGATTAGTTTACCCTCCCCCCACCCCCACTCCCACCCCGTCGGCTTCCTCACTCCAGCCAAAAACCCAACTAGAAGAGAACTTTTAGGCCCACTCCCCATTTCTTTACATTCTGAATAAAGTATATTGCTTTCTAACCCTCATTTAGGAAACTAAGTCCTTTAGAGAGTAAAATAACAAGCTTTCCAACTACCCTGCTGGTTGTCAACAAAGCCCAATACTTTCTCTAATCCTATTTTTTTTTTTAATTGTTAAATTTAACGGCGTGACATTAATTGGTAACAATTAGATAGTTTCCAGATGTACAAGTCCACATCACATCACCTATGCGTCACATTATGTGCCCACCACCCAGAATCAGTTCTAATCCTAATAATTTATATGGAGCCAGATCCACTGATCTCTGCCTCCCAGAATATCCCCGTGTATTCCTCTCCCACACTGTTCCAGGCTGGTACAATGGCTGGTCCACGTGACCAGTGTAATACAGGTGACCAGTAACTGGTATGTCATTTTTGAAGATAGGTTATAATAAGAGTACGGCTTCTGCTCACTTGTTTAGATTACTCACTCTGGGGAACAACTGTCACTTAGGCAGCCCTGTGGAGACACTGACATATGGAGGAACTGGGTCCCTCCAATAGCCGAGTGAATGAGCCATTTTAGACGTGGCTCTTCCAGCCCTAGTCAACCTTTCAATATGACACAGCCCTGGCTGAGTTTCACTGCAACCTCAAGCCAGAACCACCTAGCTAAACTGCTCCCGAATTCCTGACTCACAAACTGTGGGTGCTAATATACGTGACTATTGTTTCAAGCTCCTAAATCTTGTGATGATGTGCTACACAGTGATAACCTGTAGTTAATGCACACCACTGAGATCACAACCTCAAGAGTCAGGTATTTTTAACTGCTTTCAAAATATAGCAGCAAGACAACTACTTGAATTTATTTGTTTCTACCATTGGGACTGAACTACAGATGTTGTGAAGTGTTTCTGGCAAGTTCCAAAAGGCCTGAATTAGGAGGCCTTGATTACAGTTGGCTTGTTTGAATTGGCTTTAAGTTAAATCTAAAGAAATGTGAAAGTATTTTGAAAATAAAACTGGGTAACAGTAAATAATGACTACATATAGCTGATCTCAGAATTCAACACAATGTAGCGTTTTCTTTGACATTTACCACACTTCACAGATTACTACCAGAACATCACATAAGTTTATTTCAGATGTAACAGTAATGTTAAAATCAACAAGTTTAATTCTTAACTGCACCAAGTAAACTTAGCCATTTAAGTATTTTTTAAAGTTATTCCCTCCAAAAAACTGAGGGAGCTTTTCTTTTCCACCTCACGTAACACGGTTTCCCAATAGTTCTGTTTTTGGAGGACTTTCAATTGATAAGTAAACTGCTTTGAGGATATTTTAGAACTGCTTCCCCCAAATTTCTGGACAAATTATATATTGCATAGATTTCTCTGCAGATTCTTTTCTTTAGAACCTAAATACAATTACCATACAGTATAATTTTTACCTATTCGTGCCACAGTAAAAACTGTCCTGAAAAATATGATGGATATATCCTGTGATCTTCCAGTTAATATAATTGTTTTGCCATAATAATTTTTTTATATTTCAAAATAACCAGCTGAACATGGAACATTATTTCAGTCTTTACTGACTCACAGGTATATGAACTAGTGCCAGCTTCTACCTCTTCTATATCCTCCTCTAGTGGATGGAATTATTTAATACAAGTTTGATGTAGGACAATTAACCCTTTACAAACATTTACAATTTAGGTTAAAGTCACTGACTAGTGTGGGAAAAGAAACACTATAATGATAGGGAGCCTACACACTCAATTCAAAATTTAATCTTTTTTTCCTCCTTAAATAACATGTACTTAATTATCATGAGGCAGCTATTCAGTTTTCAATAACCACATTTAGGGATACATTCATAGGACTGATTAGATAGTCCAGGTGAATTGGTTATAGAAATAGAGGCAGTGTCATCTCAAAAAACTCATTTATATATCAAAATCTATCTTGATATCTGGAAGTTTACAAAAAGGCTGAACTCTTCAAACTAATTATGCCTTCTGTAACTCAAACACTCTTCTCTTGGCAAGAGCAAGCTGAAGCTTATCTATGAAGGTAAAGGTGCTTAATTCTAAACTTTTCTTCTAAGCTTCAATTCAGGCTGCTGAAGATACTGATACCCAAGAAACCAGAATGGTCTTTCTACATTTTTACTATAGTAAGATTAGAATCCTATAAACTCATTCATCAACTGTCTTCTTTTTTTTTGTATTATTCTTGGCACTTAAGACTGTGGAAGTCTACTGTACTTTGTACTTTCACATTCTCAAATAAGAACTTATTATAAAATGTGCATAAACATTGTATAAAATAATTCTGTCATTTAACATATTTGAAAAGATGAGACTTTCATACCAGCATTTACATAAAGGATAAATATTATGAATCAACCTTCCTCTGTAAGTCAAATGACAGAATCTTCAAGCTCTGTACATTGTTTTAGTCTAATGAGAACATTTGTTGGGCCAACGGTATTAGCAATCCAGAAAATTTTAAATATTGAAGATGGGACTATGGAAGAAAACAAGAATATTTCAGCTGTCTCCTATCTTACAAAAAGTTATCAACCCATCACAGCCACTCCTTATGTGCCAGAAAATGATCTGGCATAAACCAGTCCAGTGAGTAGAGGGGGTCACAGTGACATTTACATTAACACTCCTAGCCTTTTACTTTTCCAAGAACAGAAGCAGTTTAACAATTCTCACTCCCCCAAATCCTTAAACTCAGTATAACAGGCACAGATATAAGCAGATCTGGGATGTTCTCCAACAGATAAGTAATAAGCACAGCTATGTTATTCTCAAAAATACTGTCTAGATAATTCTTTTCCATATAATAAAATGCCCAATGGTCAAACTTTTAACAGCCTACATTAGCTGACATAAAATGCATTTATTGTGCCACAAGTCCATCTAAGCTTCCTTTTAGGTATATTTTAATATGTCCAAGAGACAACCTCTGCTTCAGGTTTCTTTAGGGTTATTGACCTATAAGGACATCAATTCCATTTTTAAAGTTAGAGTAACTATTACAAATTTTACTTAAAAGGTCAAGAGAAAAAAAAAAGTAAGTCTCACCAAACCTCTTTAGGTTAGTTAAAGGCCATATCTCTAGCTGGGATATTAAAAAAAATTAATCTCACCAGCCCACTCTCTAAAAGTTAATGCCACTAATAACAATCAACAGCAGGAAAAATAAACCTGCTAACAACCAGCCCACTCATTAGCAGAAAGCAGTTTAACCCAAATACTGAGGCCGAACTCTTAACATTGCCTACCCAAACTGTCCCACTCACCCTCAGTCACCAGTGAGGAAGGAAGAAATTGCTTAAAAAAACAAAACAAGCTTAGTATTTCTTACAAGGATAACAATGGTCCAACTCCTGAGATAGTACTCAGAAGGACAAAAGGTGGAGTGAAGGCAATGTCTAGGGATTAGTATCCCACAGTCTTGAAAAACCCAAAGTACCACAAACACGTTAAATTTGTCTATTATTAGCGAACAAGATATTGCTACTTTTTGTATTTTGAAATACACAATATTTTGTAGGCTCTGCCCTTCAATGTGAAAGCAGTACATTAAAAAAAAAAAAAGTTAAAAAATAGAAACTGAAGCCCCCCAATTTTTTTTTGGAGGGGGGGACCATATATCTTAAACTGTGAAACTAAACTGATCTATACCTTCCCTTTTCTACAATCAAATCACCTCAAAAAAAGGAGAACTAGAACAATCCAAACATGATTAATTTTAAAGTACTAAAATTTTTAGAGGAAAGGAAAGAAAAGGAAGAAAACCAAGGAGGAAAAGTTTTAAAAGAAAGGGGGAGAAAAATCAACGGGCCTCTCTTTTATTTGGCGACAAGCAAGTGCAAGAAAGTTCATTTGTAATCTGTTCAATTGTCTGTCTTCTGCACATCTGCATTCTGGCCAGAAGGGACTTTGAGGTTTTTCTGCAGCACATGAGCATCTGCGGGCTCTATCCTCTTATAGTAGTTTTTCTTTGTCTCAATAATCTCAAAGCCAAACTTCCTGTAGAAGTCAATTGCAGACTCATTGCTGATCTGGACGTGCCTGAGATATAAGAGGGTATCAGAAAAAAGAAATTAATATTTTGCCAGCTTTTACGTTTTCTCCACAGACAGCTCCATACTGGTTGGAGCTGGAATACTGCAGACATCTGTTAGGTTCTCTTTACAATTACTAGTAATCAACAAAGATTAGGCATTCGTTCCAGAAAACCTTTCGATGACAAACTTATACTTTTAACTGAGCTCTTACAGCAGGCTGAGATTAGGAGACTCAAGGGGTACTGTTTACTCTTATAATCAGCAAAAGGCAAAGCACCCTACCTATCACATCTTTTTACTGCAAGGAAAGGAACGATTCCTGTAATTAAATATGGGTAAATAACCATAGGGATGATTCAAAGACCATAGTAACACATACAGAAAATAATTATGGTCTCAAATGCCAGAGTATACCCTTTCTGACTGGTATAAAAACATACTGTATTTTTGGGGAAAAAAATAATTTGAAAGATGCCGGGCTAGCTCAACAGGCTTAGTGCTTGTCTTGCAACTGCAAGGTCCAGGGATTGAATTCCAGCTCCAGTCTGTGAAAACCCATATGCTGAACTGTGGCAGAACTGGTAACCTCCAAATGGTGGCAAAGGTTCTTGCTTCCCACAGAGGAGGCCCCTGGTTCAGTTCCTGCCCCACGCAGCTCCACATCCACCTGTGTGGAATGACACTATACCACAACTAATAGTGTACAACTGTGGAGACTGTTCTGGACCCTCCCACCCTTTCTCTCTCTCTCTCTCTCTCTCTCTCTCTCTCTCTCTCTCTCTCTTACTTTCCATCAAACAGTAAAACAATTCTTTAAAAAAAAAGGGAAAGAAAAGAAAAAGAAATAATTTGAACTTTCTCAATTACTCCTCAAAATAGCACTATACAACTTAACCCCCGCTGTCCAGGTCAAAACAATAATCTTAATATCTGTTAAACAATGCACTGTTGTGATCTTATCCTCAGTTCTTAATCTGAGGTCTCTTAAGATCCAAGCATAGTATCAACCAAGTACTCTCTGATTTTGATTACTATACTCTACTAATGAGCACATCACTGAGAGACTGGAACCAAATGCAAAGTGCAAACAGGTGGCATGAGAAAAAGTAATACTGATTCTTTAAGACCTGAGTTTTAATCTTGGATTTATCCTTATGACTTTAAAGCTCCCAACCCAACATGATAAAGCAAAACAAGAACATTTTATTTTAGGTTTCTTATTCATTATTAAAACAAAACAATAAAACATAACCACTACAACCATGGCATTTCCAAAAGACAATGGAATAAGAAACCAGAATTTAAAATTTCTAGTATGCATTTCTACTGCCAATTTATTAAACTCTATATAATATCATTAAATATTTTACTTACAGATAGATGTTGTCAAAAGTGCCATCTTTTTCGCAGATGTTTAAGACATGATTTAACATTTTAGTTCCTATTAAGACAAATAAATAAGTAATCTTATAAAAATCAATCTTAAATTACACACCTAATTGCCATCTCAAGACTTACTGAGTTCTAATAGAATTTATGAGGTAAACACTAGTTAACCTGATTTCCCCAAATTTTGTTCTCTCTCTACTCTACCTACATGCTTAAAACTAGCAAAAAGCAACCTTTACAACCAATGTCACTCCAATAAATTTAACAATTAATAAAATAAAAAATAAATAAAAAGCAAGCTGAGTAGCTTTAAAAAAAGAAAAGCAACCTTTGTATACCAGCCCTCCCAGGTAGAAGGAAAACAGAAAAAGGCAAATAAATTTATATAAGACTTCCAACTGAATTATGTTAATACAGTAGTTATTCTTCACCTCATATAATGCAGAAACTTTTCCCAGTATTCCTAAAAGATATGGTTTGACTTACTGGGTCAGGAACAGTGTTTATGCTTCTTTGAAGAAATAAAAACACAAATAATTTTACCTATTCCTAGCCTTCGGTATGGTGCCAGACATCCTAGTGTCATGATGTAAAGTCTCTTCTGATTCTGTGAATGATCCACTCTACAGCATACTGCACCTACTGCAATATCGTTGAAATAGGCTGCCATGAAAAATACAAAGATATAAAGTTCAACAGACAGAATAACATATTTTACTGAGTCTTTTCCTCCCCTTCTATAAGGACTAAACTGTTGCTATCCGTGTTAAATTTTAACAGTTACTCTGAATAATCAACAACCTCAAAAACCTTCTATACTTTTTATTTTTAAAGGAATTTAAGCCTCCTCTAGAGTAAAACTAAACATGTAGGCTGACTAGATGTACTGTTTTAAATGAGACAGAAAACAACAGTCTTGTCCCATTGTAAACAGTACTGTAACATATGGGTCAGCTTACTGACACTCCTTGAATTTAGCCTAGTGAGACTAGGCTGACCATACATACTATTTGAAATAGGACAGTACTATTGTTCTGTCTCATTTAAAATGGTACATCTGGTCAGCCTATGAATATGAGAAAACACAAGCACATACTAAATAAAAAAAGATACTTAGTATTTCCTTTTAAAATTCATGTATTTTGTCTTGGATTTTCTCAGAACCTTGCTAAACCCCATTTCTTCACTTGCCAAATGAGATTAAATTGGTTACTTCTTTATGTTTTAGCACTAAAAATTAGGGATCAAGAACATGAATAAACAAATTAAGGAAGGAAGGAAGGAAAAAAACCATATTATACCAAGTTTTGCTAGCTCGCCAACCTCCAGTACATCCTTGTAGAACTTGTCATTGTAGCTGACTGGAAAGATGACCTGGTTTAATCTCTTCAGCTGTTTAATATTGTGTGGTGTCACATCTCCCAGCTCGATCCGGCTACTGGAACAAACCAAAATGTACTCAATAAAATATAATTAGCTATGTTTGTTAAGATGCATATATTAAAAGCGTAACAAGTCTTTTTTACATGACTGATAAATCCAACCCTTTAATAGTAATTTTATATTCCTATGAAGATTACCAGTTAAAAGCAGATTTTGCCATTCCATCTAGATTTGACTCATAGCTTTCATATATTTGTATACATTTAGAGACAAACACAGTAAATAATTACTAAGGCCAGAATATGTATGCTATATAAATGCCAAATTTCTCCTTGAAGTTTACAGTTCAGAAAAGTTTAAAGACACCTATTACTAATCAAAGACTGGTGATACCTAATATTGGCAAGGGGGTAGTAAACGGGTTCTTATACTCTGCTGGGGCAAATGTCAAAGGATATACAACAGATCTCCATTAACCAGAACTCAAGCAACCAGCACTCTCAAGCAATCAACCAAAAAAATAAAAAAAGTTGAAGAATACCATTATACATTTATCCAGCATCTACCAATTCCTATGGGTACAGTTAAATGAGAGTCTACTGTAATATCTCAGGTAGACAACCTAGCATTAAGCAGTCTCTGGAAATGGAATAAGGTCATGCACATTTGGGAAGAAAAAAAAAAGACAAAAACAACATGAAAAACCCAGTTTGAAAACTACTTACAAAGAATACAATGGTAGGGGAAGCCAGATTACTCAGCGGGTTAAGCGCTCACCTCGCAGTCCCGGGGTCCAAGAATTGAGCCCTGGCCTGTGCAGACCCATATGCTGAACTAGGGCGTGCCTCCCATGTGGGAGGCCCCCGGGCCGGTTCCTGACCTGCACAGCCCCCTGACCCCCTGTATGGAACAAAACCATGTTGAAAACTGATGCGAGCAACTATGGAGACTGCGCTGCCCACCCCCTACCCCCTTTCTCTGTCTCTTGTCTGTCAAAAACAATAAAATAAATCTTAAAAAGAATACAACAGTAGCATTCCTAAGAAACCATATATAATCAAAACATTGGTTCTATGGGAAAAGAAATTAAAGCTAAAAAATTTCTGTTTCATAATAACAAAACTATTTTGCCTACAGAGCTGTCAACAAACAGAATTTTTGACAGCTCAAGTCAATTTCACTAACACAAGCTAAAGGTCAAATGTGACAAGACAAACCTGAATAGCATCTATACAATTTTTCCTTCGTATTACCATTAGCACTATCGTTAGTGAAGTTGCTTATATACATTATTTGCCTTCCTAAAAATCATAGCAGTGGGTGATAAAAACATTTACAAAAAAGTACCTCAAATCACAAAAATGAGTTAAAATAAAACAATTTGATGCCAACCAAGCTGCAAAACATGACAGGTCTTACTCATCCAGTGCTAGTTTCAGATCACAATGGCATTGGTCAATATGCGATATGAGCACATGGTATGGTTTCAAAAACTCTGCTGGAGAAGTAAAAAGAATGTTAATCATCACATTTTTTATAAGGGGAAGGAAGCAAAATCTGACCACTAATAGGGGACTGATTAAATAAAGCATGATACATTTACATTATTAGCACAAAAAGATGGTATCATTAATTGCTTAGGAGGGTGGAAAGCACATTCCAACTACATATGCATATAAAAACTATGATTCAACTTAAAAAAAAAAAAAAAAAAAGATTTTTATTGTTTTTGAGAGATGAGAGAGAGAAGGAGAGAGGACCCAGAGCAGTCTCCATAGTTGCGCATCATTCGTTGTGAAATAGTTTCATTCCACACAGGTGGATGCAGGGCTGTGTAGAGCAGGAACCGAACTGGGGGCCTCCTGCAAAGGGAGGCGAAAACCTATGCCACTTAGCCATCTCTGCAGTTACCACTTGCGCCTCAGTTCAGCACAGGCCAGGCTGGGAATCAAACCCCAGCCCTCCCAATGGCAAGGCAGGCACTCAACTGCTGAGCTATCCTGGCATCCTTCCAATTTTTCTTAGCACATAAAAATGTTTAAAGCATATTTCAAGAAATGTGGTCAGTACTGTAGGTAACTTCTGAAACATTTTCTGAAGTATTAAAAGTTAGATAATCAGGGGATGCGGGGATGGCTCAGCAGGTTGAGCTCTTGTCTTGCAGCCCCAGGGTCTGAGGATCAAATCCCGGTCCTGGCCCATGCAGACCCACATGTGGAATTGGGGTGTGCCCCTAGTTCAGTTCTCAAGGGGGAAGCTTCCTATGTGGGAGGCCCCAGGTTCATTCAGTACCTGCCTGGGCATGCTTACCATGTGGGAGCACATGGGAAAAAAATTTAGATAATCAGAAAACAAGAGAATGTATGATGATTCTTAAAAAACAACAAAAAACCTGATTATAGACTATTTATGTTCATTTGGACGTTTAGCCTCCTGCCTCAATTATTTCATTTTTATGCCTCTTTTTAAAGATTTATTTTATTGTTTTTGACAGAGACAGCAAGGGCCCAGAGCAGTCTCCACAGCTGCACATCATCAGTTTCGACATGGTTTTGTTCCACACAGATGGGGGGGGGGGGATGCACAAGGGCAAGAACTGGGTTGAGGGCCTCCTACATAGGAGGTATGCCCCCTCGAGCCAGGGGCCGAACGGGAGGTGAGAAGCGAACTGGGGGCGTCCCACATGGGAATCACGCCCCAATACAGCATATGGGCATCCACAGGCCAGGGCCGGGATTTGATCCTCGGTCCCCACGGCTGCAAAGGGAGCCCTTAACCCACTGAGCCATTCCAGGTTCCCCATGTTTTTTATTACTTAATTGTGACTAACCATCCCTGCATAACTTTGTGTCTTCTTAAAATCTGAGAACAATGAATTTAACAGCCACAGAAAATTTTAAGATACAAACATCTTATCTAAAAGATACAGACTTGGGGGAATCAAACATACAGTGATGGAAAGTGAGCTGATTCTGGGTGGTGAGCACATAATGGGATGTATAGACAATGTAATATAGAATTGAATACCTGGAAACAATGTAATTGATATCAGTTAATGTCACCCCAATAAATTTAACAAACAAATAAATAAAAGATACAGGCTTGTTATATTCTTTCCTAGTTTTTAGCCACATGAGTAAATACAAGTAAACATTGCCTTCTCCCAAGTATTTGACAACTAAAATGAATTCCCTTCATGAGATTCATGTCTTCTTTAACAAGGTTACATTTCATTCATAGGACTCCTCTCTTTATTAAAGCACATCATGGCTTTCTCCTCTTTATGGCTAAGAAAATGACATTTCACCCAAAACCTTTTCCTGATTAAAATCTACTAGGCTTACCCACTATCTACCGCTCACAGGGTTTTTATTGGTAGACACTGACTATTATGCTATAAAATACAGGATTCCTTAAAAATACAGGGATTACATCTAAACTAAAATGTCTACTATTTCTTAAAAGAATTCCTCCCATTTAGTTAATTAACATATTTATCACTTCACATATTTATCTTTTTCAGTGTGTGAGAACATTTAAGTCCTACTCTCTTAGCAAATTTCAATTATACCATACAGTTTACAACTAGTCACCATGTTATACATTAGATCCTCAGACAATATGAATCTTACAGTGGAAAGTTTGTACCCTCTTACCTATTTCTCTCAATCCCCACCCTGGCAACTAGTTTTGTTTCTGAGTCTGACTTTTGTTTAGATTGCACATATATGAGGTGATACCATTGCAGTACTTGTCTTTTGGTCTGGCTTATTTCATTGAGCATAATGCTACTCTTCAATTTAGTATAGCACCACAAATTAAATAGAGTAATCTCCTTTAACCACAACATAGCTTACATTAATTATATTTAGAGCACATCACTTAAAAATCACTCCACTGCACTTAAAAGAGTGATCGAAAAACTACATTATAAAGTCTAATAGAAAACCTTAGGAATACAGGAAGTCAAGCTTCTAAATTTTAAGTGAAAAAACTTGAATTAAAAAAAATTTAAGAATGATTTCTAGGTAATTAACAGGCTTCAAACATATTTATAATTTTTAAAAGAATAATAACCAGGTATTTCTTGACTTCATACATAAGGAAAAGGTGGTCACAGTGCAGTGTGCTCGATAATCTAATAAAACTTAACTACTAAAAAGTGTTATTAGACTGGGCAAGTCAAGTCTATAGAACAAAGCATTGAATCATTAGGGAACAGGCAGGCAGTTTAATCTTTACTGATCTACTTTTAAAAATTACAAGTCTTGATGAAAAGACACCATAAAATGACTCAGGAAGTGAAAATATCCTGTAAGACTATGACCAGAAATAAGTTTGATGTTCATAGGCTTTCAATGTATTTCTATGGACAAATACCGTATTTTCCGGCTATAAGACGACCGGGCGTATAAGACGACCCCCTAATTTTACAGTTAAAACATAAGTTTAGGCCTATATTCGCTGTATAAGAGTACAGACTCGGAAGTGGGGGGGTAGTCTTATACAGCAAATATAGGCCTAAACCTATGTTTTAACTGTAAAATTAGGGGGTCGTCTTATACGCCCGGTCGTCTTATACGCCAGAAAATACGGTATACAAATTTTAAAACAGAATTAGGATACTATGAATATTATTTGGTAGCTGATTAAGAAAGAAATTAATCCATTATTAATAGTCAGAATACACTAGAAACAGAATTTCAAAGTGTCTACTAAAAGTAACTTTGTCAGCAAAATTCACCTTCCAGCAGTTTAACTGTTATGAACATGACATCTGATTGAAATAAAATACTTCTGTAATCCTGATCACTTATACTTGAATTATTTTAAGATGTGGATATTCTAAATATATCAAGAGTACTATCATCAACTTGTAAATATAATTTAGCAAAGAACAAATAGTATCAAAGACAAAATCATAGAGGGCTGTGTATAAATGTCAAGAAAATGAGAACATTTGACTGAGAACAATCAAAAAGCTTTCAGAAGTTAAAAGAACCTTTAAAATTAAAAAGAAATTCCAAAGTATCCATTAGAAAATTAAATAGACCTTTAAAGAATTCTATGAATCTAAAATTTTCTAGAGTTCTTATGAACATCAAAGTTTCCTATTCAAAGCATAAAACAGTTGTTTCAATAAACATTTGAGGGGAAGCCAGGATGGCTCAGTGGGTTGAGCGCTAGCTTTGCAGCCCCGGGGACCAAGGCCAGAATCCTGGTCCTGGCCCATGTGGACCCATGTGCTGAACTGGGGTGTGCTTCCCATGCAGGAGGCCCCCAGTTCAGTTCTCGCCCTCTGGTTTGGCCTCTGGCTCCAGGGGGCGTGCCTCCCATGCAGGAGGCCCCCATCCACCTGTGTGGAATGAAATGTCAAAAACTGATGACGTACAACTATGGAGGCTGCTCTGGGCCCTCCCCCTTCTCTCTGTCTCTGTCAAAAACAATAAATCTTAAAAACAAATAAATAAATATTTGAACACCTATGTGTCAACACCTGAAATGCAAAAGAGCTTACACCTACTAGGAAATACAGATACAAAATAATATAATGTGCTAGCAACAGTATTTGTACACATATAGAAATAATACTCGGATGGAAGTGATACTGGGAAAGGTTGTGAAGGACAATGAGGATTTTGTTCTGTGGGAGGGCAAGAAATGCATTCTAAGGAGAGGGTAGAACTTGAACAAAATAGCAATGATGTATTCCTAAAACTATAGGCAATGTGATATGGTAAAACAAAATGTGCTTTGTTTAAATGTGGAAGCTGGGGTTGGTAAAGAAGGAGAAACAATTTTTTGAAGGCCTTGAACAGCAAGACAGTACTTGGTTGTTATCCCAAGACTCTTCCAGTGTGGCCCAGGGAAGCCAAATGGTTGGACATCCCCGCTCTAAAGCATAGCTAGTAGGCACCTCAAATTAAACATTGCTAAAACTAGATTTCTAACCTTCCTCCTGAAATCTGTTTCATCTGCAGCTTCCCTTACCTCAGTTGATGGCCTCTCCACCATTGGCTGCAGGTTACCCTCTTACCTTCTTTAAGTTTTTGTTCAAATTATAACCTTAAGAAAGATTACTCTCTCACACATTTTTTTAACTTTCCTTGTAATATTCTTCTTCTTCTTTTTTTTTTTTTGACAGAGACAGAGAGAGAACTGAACTGGGTGAACTCCCCAGTTCAGCACATGGGTCCACACGGGCCGGGGCCGGGATTCGATCCTCGGTCCCCGGCACTGCAAAGTGAGCACTTAACCCACTGAGCCATCCCGGCTTCCCATCTTGTAATATTCTTTCAAAGATTTATTTTTATTGTTTTTGACAGAGAGAGAAAGAGAGACAGAGAGAAAGGGGAGGGCCCAGAACAGTTTCCATAGTTGCACATCATTGGCTTTTGCACATAGTTTCATTCCACAGGTGGACGCGGGGCTGCACAGGGCAGGAACTGGGCCAGAGTCTCACCCTGGTGAGAACCAAACTGGGGGCACTCCCCAGTTCAACATATGGGTCCACATGGGCTGGGGCCGGGGCCGGGACTCGATCCTCGGTCCCCAGGGCTGCAAAGTGAGTGCTTAACCCACTGAGCCGTCCCGGCTTCTCCCATCTTGTAATATTCTTGATAGGCTTTCTTACCAATCAGGACTATGTTGGTCTCAAAGAAAGTTTAGAAGGGTTCCTTCTTGCGCTTTAGTTTTGTCCACGCTTGCTTCATTATTTTCAAATTAATTTATTAAGAGCTTAGATATTTTGGACTGTTACGAGTTGGTCAATCCTTTTATCACTTTGAAATGTCTCTTTTTGCTATAATAGTCCTTGGCTTAAAGTCTACTTTGTTCATCAAATTAAACACACTACTTTCTTTTAATCAATGTTGTATAGTATTTCTTTTATCATCCTTTTACTTTTCTTGGTGTCTTTTATGAACAGCATATACTTAAGTCTTGTTCCTTTAATCTGACAATTGGGAGCATTTAGTCTGTTCAGATTTAATTTAATTATTAATGTAGTTTATTCAAATTTATCAGCAATTTGTACCATTAGCTGTTCCTTTATTTCCTAGCCTTTTTTTTTTTTTTTTGGAGAGTGATTTTCTTAGCTTTTTAAAACAAAAATTTAAGTTTACATAAAATTCAATTCACTTTCATTGGTGGTATAGTTCTGACTCCTGACAAACACGTATAATCATGTACTGTAAACCACAAATTACCAACAAACAAGAATGCATCCATTACCCTAAAAATCTCCCTCAAGACCCTTTGTAATTCAATTCTACCACCACACCCAGGCCACCATTAATCTATTTTCAGTTCCCCATAGTTTTGCCTTTTCAAGCATGTCACATGAATGAAATTACAAAATACACAGCCATCTGCTTGGCTTCTTTCACACAGCATGCCATTCAAACCTTGCTGTTGCATCAACAGTTCATGCCTTGTTGAGCAGTATGTACTATACTATACAGTATGAGCAGGATGTACTATAGTTTATCCTTTTGTTGAAGGGCAGTTAGGTTGTTTCATTTTTTGGGGTTATAAAGTTGCTCCAGGGGATGCTGGGATGGCTCAGCGGGTTGAGCTCCTGTCTTGCAGCCCCAGGGTCCAAGGATCAAATCCTGGCCCTGGCCCAAGTGGACCCATATGCTGAGTTGGGGTGTGTCCCCAGTCTGGTTCTCCCTGGGGTGTGCCTCCCATGCTGGAGGCCCCTTGACCAGGTCCCTGCCCTGCACAGCCCCATGCCCACCTGTGGAATCAAACTATGTAGAAAACTACCAGTAATGGTGTGCAACTATGGAGACTGCTCTGGGCCCTCTCCCTTCTGTCTGTCAAAAACAATAAAAATAAAATCTTTAATAAAGTTGCTACAACATTTCCGCACAGGTTCTTGTGCAAACATATATACTGGGTCATAAGTGTATAATAGTTCCAGATGTTCTGCACCCAACCCAGTATTTGGCACTGTTGACTTAAAATGTGTGCCATTCTAATTGGTATATAGTAATATTTCATTGTGGTTTAAATTTGCGTGTCCCCAAATAACACAATTTTGGGAACCTTTTCATGTACTTCTTTAGTAAAGCAGTTTTGCCCATTTAAAAAAACTGGGTTCACTTAACTGAGTTTTAAGTGTTTTACGGATACATGTCCTTTGTTTGTTGCTAATGATTTCTCCTAGTCTGTGGTTTTTTCATCTTTAAAACAATTTGTTTTAGATTTATTTTATTGTTTTTGACAGAGACGGAGAAAGAGAGAAGGGGGAGAGCCCAGAGCAGTCTCCACAGCTGGATGTCATCAGTTTTCGACAAGGTTTCATTCCACACAGGTGGGTGGGGACCATGCAGGGAGGGGAACTGGGCCGGGGGCTTCCCACATGGAAGAAACACTCCCGCAAGCTGGGGGCCGAACTGGGGACCTCCCACATGGGAAGCACACCCTAGTTCAGCATATGGGTCTACACGGGCCAGGGCCAGGACTCGATCCTCTGACCCCAAGAATGCAAAGCCAGCGCCTAACCCACTGAGCCATCCTGGCTTCCCCTTTTCCATCTTAAGTTTTTCACAGAGCAGAAATTTGACATTTTGATGAATTTCTTTTGTGGTTTGCTTTTCAGTGTCTTATCTAAGAAATCTTTACCTAAACCAATGTCACTAAGATTTCTGTTCTCGTCTATAAGTTTTATATTTAGGTATATTAAGTCCCTTCCCCTTTATAAATCCTTCTCATTTAAACAGCCTTCTTGAGGTATAATTTACATACTATAAATTCACCTGTTTTAAGTATACAATTCAATGATTTTTAGACTACTAAGTTCTACAACTATCAACTTCAATTCAGCTTTAGAATAATCACATCATACCTCTAAAATCCCTTATGCGCATCTAAAGTAAATTCCCTTTACTATCCTAAGCCAGCCACTAAATCTACTCTTTCTGTGTAGATTTGCCTTTTCTGAACATTCCATGTACGTAAATAAAATCATACAATATATGTGTTATTTTGCACCAGACTTCTTTCATGAAACTTTTTCTGAGGTTCATCCATGTTATGTGTCAGTAGTTGAATAGTATCCCATCATATGGATATACCACATTTTGCTTATCCATTCACTACTTGATGGACATTTTAACTCTATTTACTCCATAGCTATTATAATGTTATGGATACTGCATACAAGTCTGTGTGTAGACATAGGCTTTAATTTTTCCTGGTAACTATCTAGAAGTAGGACTGCTGGGTTATGGCAAATATATTTAACTTAAAAAAAACAACTGGGAAAGCCGGGATGGCTCAGTGGTTAAGCATTCACTTTGCAGCGCCGGGGACCAGGGATCGAATCCCGGCCCCGGCCCGTGCAGAACCATATGCCGAACTGGGAGCTCCCCCAGTTCAGTTCTCTCTCTGTCTCTGTCTCTGTCTCTGTCTCTCTCTCTCTCTCTGTCAAAAATAAATAAATATATATATATACATATAAAAAAAAAAAGAAAAATGTATAGTTTAACAAAAAAAAAAAAACAACTGCCCATAGTAGGCAGAATAATGGCCCAAAAAAATGTCCATATTTTTTAAAAAGACTTATTTTATTGAGAGGTGAGACGGTGAGAGAGAGAGAGAGAGAGAGAAGGCAGGAAGGCCCAGAGCAGTCTGCACAGTTGTACATCATTAGTTGTGACATAGTTTCATTCCACAGAGGTGGATGTGGGGCCGCATGGGGTAGGAACCAAACTGGGGGCCTCCCAAATGGGAGGTGAGAACTTTCACCGCCGAGTCATCCTGGTAGTTATCAGCTGCACCGCAGTACAGCAAATGGATATGCAGAGGTTGGGCCACGACTCGATTCCTGGACTTCATGGTTGCAAGGCAAGTGCTCAACCTGTTGAGCTACCTAGCATCCCCAGAATGACCATACTCTAATCCCAGGAACCTCTAATGTTATTTTACATGGAAAATGAACTTTGAAGATGAGATTAAGACTTTAAGATGGGAAGATATAAGCACTCTCCGGATGGGCCCAATATGATCACATAGGTCCTTAAGTAAGAGATGATGTGATAACAGAAGCAGAGATGAGAGAGATTTGTGTGACTTAACTTGGAAGATGAAGGGCTATGAAACAAGAAATGCAGGTGGCCTATAAGAATTTGAGGGGATGTCGGGGTGACTCAGCAGCTTAAGTGCTCACCTTGCAGCCCAGGGTCCCAGGATTAAATCCTGGCCCCAGACCATGTGGACTCATGCTAAACTGGGATGTGTATCCCATGTGAGAGCCTCCCAGTTCGAATTTTGTCAGCGAGCGTCCCATGTGGGAGGTCCATGATTCAGCCTCCAGTTCATGGGGGCGTGCCTCCAGGCCCGATTCTGGCCCTGTGCAGCCCCCACCCCCACACATTTGTGTGGAATCAAACTATGATGAAAACCGATGAAGTACAATTATGGAGACTGCTCTGGACCCTCCCCCTTCTCTGTCTCTCTCTGTCAAAACAATGTATCTTAAAAAAAAAGAAAGAATTTGAAGGAAGGGATGCTGGGAAAGCTCAGCAGGTTGAGTGCTTGCCTTGCAACTGCGAGTTCTGGGGACTGCATCCCAGCTCTGGCCAGGGCAAACCCATATGCTAAACTACAGCGCAACTGGTAACTATAGGGATGGCACTGAGTATTCTCACCTCCCATGCAGGAGGCCCCTGTTTGGTTCCCACCCCATGTAGCCCTATGTTCACCTGTGTGGAATGAAACCATGTCACAATTAATGGTGTACAACTATGGAGACTACTCTGGGTCCTCTTTCCTTCTCTTTCTCTCTCTCTCTCACCTTCTCTTCAAACAAAATAAATCTTAAAAAAGAAAAAATAGAATTTGAAAAGGCAAGGACACAAATTCTCATCTGGAGCCTCTAGAATAAAAATCCTGTTA
>PVKE010007110.1:0-51830 GCA_004027555.1 Craseonycteris thonglongyai | reverse complement strand
TAATTTTTTTTTTTAAAAGGTAATACCACAAACTATATACTAGGGTAAAAATAGCTGTAAAACCTATATAGTCTCAAAATATACCACTTTTATGGACTAAAAAACTTACATGGTATTCCCATGTCATTTTACTCTCTTTCTCTCCCTGCTCCCATTATCTTATAATTAGCAACTTGAAGAGATTGTCATAAACTTCTTTATAAGCCCAGTGCCCGGTACTCAGGAAGCAGCAGTAAAAAGGAAGCCAAAATTTACTGCCAGTGAAAGAAAGAAACACGAGTTTCCAAACTCAACTTCCATGATCAGAATAGCTGTTTAGGGAAAGCTGGGATGGTTCAGCGGGTTAAGCACTCACTTTGCAGCCCCAGGGACCGATGATCAAATCCTGGTCCCGGCCCATACAGACCCATATGTTGAGCTGGAGTGTGTTTCCCATGAGGGAAGCCCCCAGTTTGGTACTCGCCCCCTGGTTCGGCCCCTGGCTCAAGGGGGCATGCCTCCCATGCGAGAGGCACCCAGCCCAGTTCCCGCCCTGTGCAGTCTCTGTCCACCTGTGTGGAATGAAACCAGAAACCATGTCAAAAACTGATGACATACAACTATGGAGACTGCTCTGGGCCCTCCCCCTTCTCCCTATCTCTGTCTTTCTCTGTCAAAAATAATAAAACAAATCTTAAAAAAAAAGTAGCTGTTTACATGTATGAATTGTCCATTTTTCTAGGTTTAGTCTGTGGTACATTATGTTGTACTAAAATAACACAAATATTCCTAAATGTCTATTTAAAATTAAGCACAATCTTTCTTTAATGACAAAATTATTTGTGAAAGAAATCCAAACAATATGAAAGCTAAAAATATAGCTCTGCTGTTAAAAAACATTGTAAACCTACATGTATGGTCAACTGATATTCAATAAGGGTGTCAAGGCTTATCTAATGAGGAAAGAACAGTCTTTTCAACAAATGGTGCTGGGACAAGTGAATAGCGAGATGGAAAAGAATGAAGTTGGATATAAAAAATTAGATCAAAATGAATCAAAGACCCACATGTAAGTGAAAACTACAAAACTCTTAGAAGAAAACATAGTGCCAAATCTTAATGACCTTGGATTTGGCAAAGAATCTTTACATATGATATACCAAAAGCACAAGACACACACAAAACACCAAATCAAGAAATTAGACTTAATCAAAATTAAGAACTTATGTGCTTACAAGGACATTATCAAGAAAGTGAAATAACCCACAGAATGGGGAGAAAATATTTGCAAATCATATATCTGATGAGACTGATACCTACACTATATAAAAAGCTCTTAAAGATAAAAATACAAATAACCCAATAAAAAATGGGCAAAGAATGTGAACATACATTTCTCCAGGGAAGATATGTAATTTGTCAATAAGCACATGAAAAGATGTTATTTGACATCATTTGTCTCAAACCCAAAAAGAATAGATAAAACTTCACACCCACCAGGATAACTAGAAACTTCACACCCACTAGGATAACTAGAAAGGCAGATAAGAACTGTTGTCTTAACATAAGGAGAAACTGGAAGCCTAGTGGGAATGTAAAATGGTATAGATATCTGCTTTGGAAAACACTCTGGCAGTTTTTCAGATGAGTAAACAAGAGATACCAATATGAACAAGTGAAATTAAAACATATATCCACACCAAAACTTGTAATATTATTCATAATAGCTGAAAGCCTAAAACAACCCACATATCCATCAGCTGACAAATGTATAAACAAATTGTGAAATATATCCACACAATAAAATATTATTTGGCCATAAAATGCAATAAAGTTCTGATACAACTTAGAAGAACCTTGAAAACATTATGCTAAGTGAAAGAATCCAGGTGCAAAAGACCACATATGGTATAATTCTATTAACATGAAATGTCCAGAAAAGGGAAATCTGTTAAGCAGAATAGATTAGCGGCTGTCAGAGGAACAGAAGAAAACAGGGTCACAGCTAAAGAATAGAAAATTTCCTTTTGAGGTGATGAAAACGTTCTAAAATTGACTATAGTGATGGTTGCACATGTCTATAAATATACTCAAAATCTTTTAATTATATACTTTAAATGGGTAAATTGCATGGTATGTGAATTATATCTCAATAAGGCTATTTTTTTTTAAAGATTTATTTTATTGAGAGATGAGAGAAGGGCCCAGAGCTGTCTCTATAGTTGTACATCATTAGTTGTGACATGGTTTCATTTCACATAGGTGGATGTGGGGCTTGTGCAGGGTGGGCCAAGGCCAGGAATCAAACCCCTGGACCTCGTGATTCCAAGGCAGGCGCTCAACTGCTGAGCTTTCCTGGCATCTCCTCAAATTTAAGGCTATTTTTTAAATCTATAAATAAATCAGTGGCCAAGAAGTCACTCCTGTGAATAGTGTTAAAAAGTGAAAAGAATCCTCCATCCCCTTGAATTGCTAATTTACCTGATAAGTGGCCTAAAAGTTAATAACTCAAGCTTAACTTTATCTCTGACTCCTTTCCAACACTTTGGACAATAGTCAACTAGTCACCAAGTGCTACTGAATTCTGTCTCCAAAACATCTACTAGATGCAACACTATCTCTTCTTCATTATACATATGGCAAAGACTTCAGGTCCTCATCTTTCTTTATCTACACTGGTCATCTAATGGATCTGTCTGACTCCAGACTCCAGTTTCTCTCCTTCACTCAATTAGTCTCCAGCTAACCTTTCTAAAGCCCAAGTCTTAGTATGTGTCATCATTACTTTGTTTTTCCTAAAGGTGAAACCCAAACTCTTTGGCATGACATTCGCTCACATATCTAAGTACTGAAAAAATAGAATGATAAGCAAACACAAAGGGTTTGTCCTCATGGAGCTTAACACCCACCTGAATAATGTCAATGACCATCTTTGCAACTACTCATGAAAAGGTAAAATGGCAATTGTGATAAGTATGACAAAGGGTGAATACATACACAGTATTATATAAGAACTTGTAATTGTGTGTCCATGTGCGCGCATAAGAGAGAGGATATATGTATGAATATAAATCTGGCCAGGAAGATGAGCAAAGCTTCCGTGAGTACCATTCAGGTTGAGATTTGAAGGATATGTAGGAAGTAAACTGCAAATGGAAGGGAAAGGTAAGTGTACAAGGTAGAAAGAACAGCAAAGGCCAAAAAGGACAGAAGCAGCACAGCTAGTATAAAGGACTTAAAGGCAGTCTGTGAGAGGAAAAGGTACAGAGGGAATAGTGATGAGAAAAGAAACTCAAGACCTGAGAAGCTAGATCACAAAGCTTGCAGACTTTATATAGAACATATTAAAGATTTGTGTGTGCATGCAGTTTACTAAGTAGAAGAATAATATAATGACAATTTCATATTGTGAAGATCACCCTTGCTATTAAGTGGAGAATAGCTTTGAGGAAACTAAAATGGAAGTAAAAATGTCTATTGGGAAATTACTGCAATGGTCCAAGTAGGAGATGACTGCAACTTAAACTGGTATTCAACTTTTTTGACCATGAACTCTCCCATCACTAAGAAATTTTTTGCATTTGTATCTCCAAAATACATACAGGTGACCCTTAACCAACACAGGTTTGAACTGTGTGGGTTCACTTAATATGTGGACTGAAAAACTGTCCCCATATAAGGGTCAAGTGTATATTTTATGTGTTATTATTTAAGTAATATGTATTATTTATTATTCAACTAATACATAATTTAAAAATTATATTTATTAAGGGCAACACCTTTCTTACACACAAAAAGTAGTGCTTCAAAGGTCTGACACTAAAATGGGCTTATTTTGATGTTTAGTTTCATTGGATATTACAAAAACATTGCTATACAAAAAGAAGAATTACTATAGTTAGTAAATTATGATACCAAATTTCAATCCTGTACCTATTTATGCAAAGATTTCTATCGAAATTCAGCTAGTAAATTTCCAATGTTCACTGATATAAATCAATTTTTTAGGAAAATAAACTAAAAGATTACATGTCAATATTTTTAGTGAATAGGATCAAAACCCACTAAATTTAGAAAATTGTTTCCAAGTTTTTAAGGTTTGTATATATGAAGTCATCATGGTCTTTGTCAACAATACATATTGATGACATTATTATTATTATTATTTGTATTTATTGTTAAATTTAATGGGGTGACATTGGTTGGTAACAATTAGATAGTTTCCCAATGTACAAGTCCACATCGCATCACCCATGCATCACATTAGATGACATTATTTTTAACTTTTCATAACATGAGGTACTTTTTCATTCATTGTTAAATCATCATCTGTACCCTGCAAGAATGAGAGGTTTAATTTATTATTTTTTAAAAATGCTATGAAAATATCTAGTGTATTTGTGACTTTGTGTGTGTGTGGGGTGGGGGCAGAAAGTGGAGAGGGAGAGGAAAAGACAGAGGAGGGAAGGGAGAGAAGATAGAGAAAGGGAGATAAAGGAAAGGAGGGGAAGAGGGAGGGAAAGCAGGGAAGAAAGAGAGAGGCAAATATGTGTGTCTAACTCATTTTTAAGTGAGATAACTATGAAACAAATAACCAGTGAATACCTCTTCTAAAAGATATTTAGAAGTGTTACATAGGTTCTCCATGAAAAAAGGAGTGAGGAAGGAGGAGGAAGGAAGGAGGAGAAACTATTATATTTTAGGATTTATCTTGTTTTCTTTCCTTGAGTGGTGCACAAAAAACTAGCTCTTCAAGTATTTTATACTGAAAAAGAATCTAACAAATATCATAAATTGAGACCACCAGAAGCACCTGTACTTTCAACCATTATAGCTAGACTGACCAGATGTACCATTTTAAACGGGACAGAAAACAAAGGTACTCTCCTGTTACAAACAGTACATATGGTCAGCTTAGTCTCACTGGACTAAAATCATGCAGTATACAAGGCTGCCTATAATTAGGCTAACCAAACATAGTTTTAACAGGACAGAAAACAACGGTACTGTCCCATTTCAAATAGAACATATGGTCAGCCTACTCACACCTTGAAGTCCAGTGAGACTAAGCTGAATGTATGTACCGTTTGAAATGGGACAGTACCATTGCTTTCTGTCCTGTTTAAAAAATGGTATGTTTTACAGTCAGCCTTATTACAGCCTGCCTTGTATACTGTATGATTTATTCTAATACTTATTTCCAGAATTTTCATCTTTGCTTTTTAAGCTTGTTTCTATAGTTTCCTGACAAAGGAATGCATTTTAGAGTAAGTTCTTTCTGTTTTCTCTCTGTACTGGATTTCAGTCATTGTCACAGAAGCAAGACTAAGTTTTTGGACAAAGAAATAGAACATTGGGAGCAACCTCAAAAGAAGAGGTTTTTAATAAAATTTTACTAACCTTTGATGTATGTTTAAGGACTGAATTGAATATAATATAATTCAAAATATCAATGAGTATGAATTATGATGCTTCCATAATTTCATTAGCTATTCTCTCAAGGCACATTCTACACTAAAAGCAAGGTCAATGATATAATTGTGTATTCAAACTATTGATAATCTGGATCATTTTTTTTCCTGCTTATAGCACCTTGTTTCTACTTTGTACTGTGGCAGATAAAAAGCTCATACCAGAAAAAAATATCAACTCTGTCATTTTCTTGTTTGGTCAAAAAAGGATTTTAGGGGACGCCTGGATAGCTCAGAGGTTGAGTGCTTGCCTAGCAATCAGGGGGTCTGGGGTTTTCCTCACCCCGGCCTGTGCAAACCCATATGCTGAACTGTGGTGCAACTGGTTTAACTGCTGGGATGACTCAGCGGTGAAGGTTCTCGCCTCCCATGCGGGAAACCGGTTTGGTTCCCACCCTGTGTGGCCCCATATCTATCTGTGTGGAATGTCACACTAATGACATGTCACAGTATGTCACAATTAATGATATATAGCTATGGAGACTGCTGTGGGCCTTGTTCTTCCTCATCTTCTCTCAAACAATAAATCTTTTTAAAAGATGCACTTTAACGTTCACTCAGTTTTTCTTTTTTATTGCAGGCATATCTTTTAAGCTACTTGTGCATTAGTGAAAGTGAGTTGAATTAAAACCAGTTAATATAATTCCGTAAATTACCTTAACCAAGCACACTTAAAACTGAAATATGCCACACCTAGAAAGAAGAAATGTGTAAGAGCAATTCTATCAACTTTTCCATACTGAAAAGACCTAAATTTTTCTTGGGATACCTCACATTTCAGAAATAAAATGTGGCTATCTCCCATTCAGATCAAGAGAATACTTCTTTTTCTTCTTTTTTTAAAGATTGGAAAGTAAACAGAGATTATTAGAACAAGTAACAATAAAGTTTTTACCACCATCCCTTCTATTTCTCCAATGTATACAATACTGGAGCTTACTGACTTACCACAGTGGTAACAGTAAAGATGAAAAAAAAAAGAATGGAATTGAAACACAATAAAGGAGGTAAAATCATTAGGAATTTGTGATAATCTATGGGGTATAATGGAGAGGGAAGTACCAAAAATAACTCCTATAAGGTTTTCCTAGTGTCACTAAGACAGGGAATAGGAGATCATGCTTGTTTTCTGTTTGTTTTTTTGGTTGGGAACTATCAGGAAGAATCATGTGCTCTCCCTGCAAAATGTCTCAAAGCCACCTGAAATTCAACACCTAAGAAATGTCAGGTATATTGCTGGATATATGTATCTGAAATTCAGATAAAATTTTTTATTAAGATAAAAATTTGTAGAACCTCCATATTGTTTTCCATAGTGGCTGCACCAATGTACATGAAAAAGACAAAGAAACAGAAACTCATGGACACAGACAATAATTTGGTGGTTACCAGAGGGTAAGGGAGGAGAAGGGTGGTGGAGGAGGGAGGGGCATCAAATATATGGTGATGGGAAGAAAACTGATCTGGATGGTGGGCACACAACGCAACTCACAGATGATGTATTATATAGAATTGTACACTTGAAACCTATATAATTTTATTAACCACTGTCACCCCAATAAATTTAATTAAAAAAAAAGATAAAATTTGTGAAACATCTAGGTAAAGAACCCATGTAAAGAGAAAAGAGTGTACAAAGAAGACAGCTTAGGTCTAAGCATGGTGCTTACCATTGCACATCCAAATAAACATGAACATGTAATTCTTTTTTCTTTCTTTTGTATTATTTTCATTTCTACAACCAAATTTTTGGCACACTGAGGCAAAACATTTCTTTTTTGTATTCTTTTATAGTGTCCAGAACAATGTTTTAAGTAGAGACAGAGGTAAAAAGGCACAGCCAGAGAAACAAAGTAAATCTGAATGAGCAATGTATAGTGGGAGACAAGAAAAATAGGTCAAAACAATTTTCAATGCTTATAAGAAGCCTAATGAAGACAAAAACAACAACAAAAAACAAAACAACTGAAAAAGAAAAATGTTACCTGGAATTGCCAAAATGGTCCACTGGCAATTTTAATGAAAATAATTTTGGTTATTAAGGGTGGGAGCAAGATCAGATTGGAGGGGAAGCTGGGATGGCTAAGCGGGTTAAGCGCTCGCTTTGAAGCCCTAGAACCCAAGGATCGAATCCCAGCCCCAGACTGTGCAGACCTATATGCTAAACTGGGTCTTCCTGGGGCCTATCCAAGAGGCTCCCGGCCCATTTCCTGCCCTGTGCTGCCCCGTGCCTACCTGTGGAGTGAAACTATATGGAAAACTAATGCTGTCAACTATGGAGACTGCTTTGGGCCCTCCCCTTTCTCTCTGTCTGTCTCCCTCTCTGCTAAAAAACAATAAAAATAAATCTTTAAAAAAAAGATCAGGGGAAGCCGGGATGGCTCAGTGGGTTGGGCGCTCACTTTGCAGAGCCGGGGCCCTGGGATCGAATCCCGGCCCCGGCCCGTGCGGAACCATATGCTGAACTGGGAGCTCCCCCAGTTCAGTTCTCTCTCTGTCTCTGTCTCTGTATCTCTCTCTCTCCCTGTCAAAAATAAATAAATAAATAAATAAAAGATCAGATTGGACTGAGGAGTGGAGGACAAAATATAGGTAGAAAATATGAACAACTCTTTATTAAGTTTAACAATAAAGAGGACAAGTTGCTGGAAAATAACATAGAATAAAAGGATTTTTGTTGTTATTTTTAAATGGGACAGATCGAGGATATTTAAGCAAATGATATGAATTCACTAAACTAGATCTCCAAATATGTTCTCAGCCCCCACTAGCCACCTGCAAACTGCTCTTTCTGCTAGTGGGTGTGAAGTCCTCTGTTGTACTTTTCTTCCCATGTGCCTCTGGCATTCCTGTACCTCTTTCTAACCTCAGTTGGTGTCATCTTCTCTAGCACGCCATCTCAAACTTCCCTAAGTAGCAAACCTTTGTCCCTTCCTTATCCTCTCACTGGATGAATCTAGTTCATATGGTTAGTGTACAAAGAGAATAAGAACCAATTAAAGCTTCATATAAGGCTTGAAACTATTTTACACATCAAGTTGTTTTCCTTGAAAATTCAGAGCATGAGATGAGCTATAAAAATGTAAAACCTGACATGTAAAAGCAAATAAAGCAATAATCAGAAATTAGCTGAGGTGTTTCAGAAATACCAAAAATCTAAAGAGTGACCTGGGTATTATACACATATAGCCAAATTCAGTTACCAAGGAATTACTGAAAAGTTATTATGTGCCAGGAACTGTAATACCATAATTTTCCATGTATAAGAAGACCCCTCCTTCTAACCCAATATTAAGAAATCAATATACAGTTACTCCCGTGTATAAGACAACCCTCACCAACTTTTTGTCTAACAATTTTAGACAAAAGCACTATTATTTTTTTTTTTTAAGATTTATTTTATTGTTTGAGACAAGGTGAGGGGGTAGAGAGAGAGAAGGGGGAGGACCCAAAGCAGTCTCCATAACTGTACATCATTAGTTGTGACATGGTTTCTATTCTACACAGGTAGATGTGGGGCCACTCGGGGCAGGGACCAAACTGAGGGCCACTCACACGGAAGGCAAGCAGATTCACCACTGAGCCATCCCAGCAAAAAAGCATCATTGTATACACGGAAAAATATGGGATTCTAGGCATCAAGACATACTATTCTAATTCCTTCTTTAAATACTAATCTGAGGGCAGGAGCAACATCCAAATGGTTCAATGCTATACCTGCAGCATCTAGAACACTGCTGGGGGTTGTTTCAAACATACAGTGAATATGTGCAAGGATAGTCAAAGTGTCAATATGCTTCACACTATCATTGTTAAATCTACCAACCTATCATCAACTATAACCATTCACTCTGCTTGCCCTCCCATGAGAAAGAAGGACCTAATTGTATGTACTGTTCTACTTGACACTGAATCGCAACACTTCTTGTAGAGACGTCCCAAAGTTACCTTCTCTCTTTCTCATGTATCTTTTCTCCCTCCCCACCTTTTTTTTAAACATTTTATTTTTTATTGCTTTTGACAGAGAGATACAGAGACAGAGAGAAGGGGGAGGGCCCAGAATAGTCTCCATAGTTGCACATCATTGGTTTTTTCACATAGTTTCATTCCACAGGTGTGCGCGGGGCTGCACAGGGCAGGAACTGGGCCAGGATCTCATCCCCGTGAGAACCGAACTGGGGGCACTCCCCAGTTCAGCATATGGCTCCGCACGGGCTGGGGCTGGGATTCGATCCTTGGTCCTGGGGGCTGCAAAGTGAGCGCTTAACCCACTGAGCCATCCTGGCTTCTCCCTTTTTCCCTTTTTATTAAATCATTATGATCAGCATATACAAAATATTCTCATCTTAAAAATATTCCCAGACAATATCACCAAGAGTACTTCTTGGCATCACATTTCTCTGCTCCTCTTTACAGACAGCGCTTCAAAAGAAAATCTTCTTTTATATGTTCACTGTCTCTTCAATATCTTTTGAGCCTACTGCAAGCATTCTTTTACCCTTCACTTTCTAAAAGTATTTGTGTCATCCATAATGAATACATTATAAAATCTAATACCTGGAACACACTAAAAACTTATAAGTAACTGTTTAGTAAATAAACAAATACATAAATCTATCAAATTTATAGACAAAAACCATAATTCTGAGATCAAAAATATGTTCAATGGGCTTACCAGACTAGACATTGGAGAACAAATGATTACTGAACCTGAAGATATTGCCCTAGAAACTAACCAAGTGAAATGGTAAAAGATGAAAGACTGAACGAAATGAACAGCACATTACTGAGTTGTGGGGAGATTTTCCAAATGTGATGAAAAACTATAAACCCAAAGAAGTTCCAAGATGCTAAAACCAAACAAACAAAAAAACAAGCAGAAGATGAAAAGAACCACACTAAGATACATCACACTTGAACAGCTTAAAATCAGTGAAAAAGACAAAAAAAATAATAAAAATTTTTTTTAAAGCAGAAGGAAAAAAATTTATATACAAAAAGAGAATGACACATATCAGAAACAATGTAAGCTAGAAAACAATGGAGCAACTTCCTCAACCTAGAATTCTACATCCAGTAAAAATACCTTTACAAAAAAGATGAAATACATACAAAAGCTAAAAGCACAAACATTAAATGTCGAGAACGTCAAGATGGCGGCATGGGAGGTGCTCTTGAAACCTCTCCTGGAAATAAACTTTGAACAACTAAAATCCAACTAGAGAATCCCTTAACAACACAGTCTCAGGTGAAAGACCCACTCGTCGCAAGAAAATACCTAAAGCCAGAAAAAGGGAGGCGAGCGAGGGAGAAGGAGAGGAACAGCGAGAAGACACGCCACGGAGCACGACCCGGAGACCGACCCGGAGACCGACCCGGAGACCTACCCGGAGACCAGCAGAGCAGAGACTGAGGTGGGAGTGTGGGAGCACGGGTAGAGGTGCAGAATGGCTCTGGGCAGGTTGGAAGCCTAGAACGGACAATGGCGGAGGCGTGGGCATCCAGAACGTGGGGCGGATGGCAGAAGTGGGCGCGCCTGGCTGTAGCGAGACACCGCGGCAGGGGCGCTGCCATGACCTGGTGTGGGAGGCCATAGCAGGTGCAGGAGGCCACGGCGTGGCACCAGGAGATCCGCGTGGATGACTGGAGCGTGGGTCCGGCTGCCGGAGCATGGGTCGGACGGCTGGAGCGCGGGGGCCCGGGAAGCGTATGGCCGGCGACCAGAACAGGAAGCGGGTGGCCAAACGCGTTCCAGCGGCTGGAATGCCTGTAGCAGGAGCGCGCTGGTGGCTGAAGTGTAGAGTGGCCCTCGATGAGTTAGGGCCCGAGTAGGAGCACTGCATGGCTCTGGACACAAAACCCTGGCGGTTTCCCCTAGTTCTGGGATAGAGTCTATCCCAAAGCTCGCCACCCCTCAACTCTTCCCAGTGCCTGCGTTCAGTCAACTGCTGCCGAGAAGCCGCCATTATTACCCTGTGTTGCAAACAAACCTGTGACTTTTCCAACAAACCCCGCCCCCACCCTTCCGGCTGAAGCCAGCAGAAGGATCCAGGAAAACTGATGCACAGGCGTGGCAGCTTCTGACTGCAGTGGAATCTCAGAGGCCTAGAATACCACTGCCCACCATATCTTCCCAAAGAGAAGGTGCACAGAGACCAAGGTGACTGAGTCAAAGAGAAGCCCACTTTCTAGGATATCTCCCACTGTGAGAAAACTGAATAACCAAAAGAAAGTATTCTAAGACGTTGCAGCCAACACCTGCTAGGGAGTAAAAGAAAGATCTCTTCACATCTACCAGGGAGAAAGTTCTTATGCCCAGGAAGAGAAATGCTCCAAGAGCAGTGAGTACCCTAGTGAACAAAGGTGCTCAGAAAGAAAATGAAAACTCTCCAGAAAAGAAACTTGAAGATATGTAAATATATGATCTAAATGACACAAAATTCTAGACTGCAATTCTGAAAACACTCAAAGAGATAAAAAAAAACAAAAAACTGGTGGAGTACACAGAGAGAGATAAGTGATCTCAGAAAGGTAATCTATAACCAAAACAAAGAAAATGAAACTATAAAAAAGAACCAAGTAGAAATTCCGGAGATAAATACATTAAAAGAAATGAAATATGGGGAAGCCGGGATGGCTCAGTGGGTTAAGCGCTCACTTTGCAGCCCCGGGGACCGAGGATCGAATCCCACCCCGGCCCGTGTGGACCCATATGCTGAACAGGGGAGTGCCCCCAGTTCACTTCTCACTAGGATGAGACCCCAGCCCAGTTCCTGCCCTGTGCAGCTCCACGCCCACCTGTGGAATAAAACTAGGTGGAAGAACCAATGATGTACAACTATGGAGACTATTTGGGGCCCTCCCCATTCTCTCTGTCTCTGTATCTCTCTCTCTGTCAAAAATAATAAAAAATAAATCTTTAAAAAAAAAAATGAAATAGCTAGAATGGGAAACAGAGCTGACCAGATGGAGGAAAGAATTAGTGATATCAAAGACAGAAATTTGGAAATGTCACCAAAGTAAGAAGAGAGAGATCTGAGAGTTAAAATAAATAAAAGATCTTCACAAGAACTACATGGTTCCATTAGAAAGAGTAACATAAAAATAACAGATATTCTGGAGGGAGCAGGGAACAGGATGGGCACAGAGAATTTGCTCAGACAATAATAGATAAGAATTTCCCCAATCTATGGAAAGAACTGGAACCTGAAATTCAAGAAGGAAAACAGGACCCCTAGCTACTTGAATCCTAGCAGACCCTCTCCTCCAAGGCACATTATGCTGAAATTGTCAAAGGTGAAAAACAAAGAATCCTCAAGGTAGCCAGAAAAGAACACCATAACCTAAAAAGGAAAGCCCATCAGGGGGATTCCGGGATGCTCAGTGGGTTAAGTGCTCACTTTGCAGCCACAGGGTCCAGGGATTGAGTTAAGACATGGAATAACAAGTGCTGGAGGAAACCTCATACAATGCTGGTGGGAATGGCAATTGATACAACCACTATGGAAGGCAAGGAGATTCCTCAAAAAATTAGGAATAGAATTGTCATATGACCCAGCAATCCCTCTTCTGGGTATGTACCCAAAAAGCTTGAAAACCTTAATTCACAAAGATAAATGTACCCCAATGCTTACCGCAGTACTGCTGTTCATGGTGGCCAAGTCATGGAAACAACCAAAGTGTTCTTTGGTAGATGACTGGATAAAGAAGTTGTGGTACATTTACACAATGGAATACTACTCAGTGGTAAGAAAAGATGAAATACAGCCATTTGTGACAACATGGATGGACCTTGAAACCATCATATTAAGCAAAATAAAGGCAGACTGAAAAAATTAAGAAACAAATGACTTCACTTACAGGTGGAATATAATACTGAAAGTAACAAAGAAACAAAAACTCATGAACACAGTCAATAGTTTAGTGGTTACCTGAGGGTAAAGGGGAAGGTGGGTGGGAGAATAAGGGGAAGTAGGGAGGGAACATCAAATGGTGATGGAAAGAGAGCTGACTCTGGGTGGTGAGCACATATGCAATACATAGACAATGTAATGTAGAATTGTACACCTGGAACCTTTGTAATTTTTACCAACCAATTTATTGTCACCCAATAAATTAAATAAATAAATAAATAGGTAGATAAATATATAAATAAATGTTATAAGAAGTCGTCCTTCAGTAGAAGGAAAATGATACCAGATACGAATCTGGAAAGAATGAAGAAGAGAGGAAATTGTAACACTATGAGGAAATACAAAAGCCTTTTTCCCTATTATTTAATCTCTTAAAAAAATAATAAACTGTTTAAGTGCAAAATAGTAACAATTTTGTGGGGCTTATAGTTTACATGGAAATAAAAGGTATACAACAATAAAAAAGCTTCTGGGAAGGAAGAAACACAGACATAACATTTAAGGTTCTTACAATTATATCAGAACCTTATAATTAGCCAAAACTAAAATTAATAAAAAATATTCACTTTACCCAAAAGAAAACAAAAATATAAAACAAAACCCCCCGGTGTGACAAGTAGATATCAAAAAGCAAAATGGGATATTTAAACTCAGCCATGTCAATAATCACATTAAATATAAACGGTCTTAATACCCACTAAAAGAGCAGAGAGTATCAGATTGGATTTTGTTTAAAAACAACATAAAATTACCGCATTTTCCGGCGTATAAGGCGACCGAGCGTATAAGACGACCCCCTAATTTTACAGTTAAAACATAGGTTTAGGCCTATATTCGCTGTATAAGACTACCCCCCACTTCCGAGGCTGTAGTCTTATACAGCGAATATAGGCCTAAACCTATGTTTTAACTGTAAAATTAGGGTGTCGTCTTATACGCCCGGTCATCTTATACGCCGGAAAATACAGTATATGCTACCAAGAAGAGATGAATTTTAAATACAAGGTCACAGATAGCTTAAAAGTAAATTATGGAAAAAGGTATACAATACTTATACTAATCATAGGAAAGCTAGAGTGATTATATTAATAAGTGACAGTAAATTTTGTAACAAAAATATTAGGATTAAAAAGGGGTCATTTCATATTGATAAAGGGGTAAATTCATCTAGAGCTAATAACAATCCCAAGTATTTATACACCTAAAAACAGCTTGAAATGTATAAAGAAATAAACAAAGAAGGGCAAATGGACAAATTCAAAATTATAGTTGGAGATTAACTATAACTTTCAATAATTGATAGAATAGAATTAAAATGAGAACATAGAAAACCTGAATATTATACATCAACTTGGTATCACTGACATTTACAGGACACTCCACTTAACAAAGGCAAAATACTGATTTTTTTCAATGAAACATTTACCACAGTAGAATTAAAGCACAAACCGTTAACAGAAAATACATGAAACATCTCCAAATACTTGAAAACTAAATGACACTTTAAAATAACCCACAAAACAAAGAATAAATAAATAAATAAGAATGTAATCTGAAGCATTATGACCTCAATAAAAATGATATCACAACACATATAAAAATTTGTGGGTTGCAGATAAAACATTAGAGGGAAATTTATAATACTAAAAGTCTGTACTAGTGAGAAAAACCTCAAAATCAATAACCTTAACTTCCACTTTAAAAATAGTTTTAGTCCATACAGTCCAAAAACAATCTATAGATTCAATGCAATCCCTACCAAAACACCAATGGCACTTTTCACAGAGCTAGGACAAATAATCCTAAAATTTATGTAGAACTATAAAAGACCTAGAATCACCACAGCAATCCTAAGAAGAATAAGGCCATAGTAATCAAAACAACATGGTGCTGTCAAAACAAAAAAAACCCAAAACAACAAAGAAAACCCAGACATAGAGATCAACAGAACAGAATAGAGTACCCAGAAATAAATCCATGTCTGTGTGGTCAAATAATCTGTGCCACCCAATAAATTTAATAATAAAAAAATTATAATAATCTGTGACAAAGGAAGCAAGAATTTACATTGGGGGAAGCCGGGATGGCTCAGTGGGTTAAGTGCTCACTTTGCAGCGCCGGGGACCAGGGATCGAATCCCGGCCCCGGCCCGTGCAGAACCATATGCTGAACTGGGAGCTCCCCCAGTTCGGTTCTCTCTCTGTCTCTGTCTCTGTATCTCTCTATCTCTGTCAAAAATAAATAATAAAAATATATATTTAAAAAAAAAAAAGAATTTACATTGGGGTAAAGATAGTCTATTCAATAAGTGGTGCTGGGAAAACGGAACAGATACATGCAAAAAAAATGAAACTGGGTCACCCTCTTACGTCATATATAAGTATAAACTCGTGTTGGCAAAGATGTGGAGAAAAGGGAACCCTCCTGCACTATTGGCAAGATTAAAAATTGGTACAGCAACGATGGAAAACACTATGGAGGTTCTTTAAAAAATTAAAAATAGAATTACCTTAGGACCCAGCAATTCCATTCCCTGGGTATTTGTCCAAAGAAATCCAAAACACTAATTTGAAAAAATATATGCACCCCTATGTTTACTGAAGTGCTATTCTTAATAGCCAAGATATGAAAACAAGCAAAATGCCCATCAATAGACAATTGGATAAACTGTGGTACTGTACATTTTACTCTGCTATAAAAAAAGAATGAGGGGAACCCGAGATGGCTCAGAGGGTTAAGCGTTCGCTTTGCAGCCCTGGGGACCAAGGATCTAATCCCAGTCCTGGCCCATGCAAAACCATGTGCTGAACTGGAGCATGCCTCCCATGTGGGAGGGAGGCCCCCAGTTTAGTTTTTGCCCCCGAGTTCGGCCCCTGGCTCAAGGGGTGTCTCTCCCATGCAAGAGGCTACCAGCCCAGTTCCTGCCCTGTGCAGCCCCTGCCCACCTGTGTGAAACAAAACCATGTCAAAAATTGATGATGTACAACTATGGAGACTGCTCTAGGCCCTCCCCTTTCTGTCTCTCTCTGTCTAGGCCTCTCTCTGTCAAAAACAGTGAAATAAATCTTTAAAAAAAGTTTAAGAAAAAAGAATGAAATCTTTTCATGTACAACAACTTGGATGTGCTAAGATGATATTATGCCTCACTTATATGTGGAATCTAAAAAACAATATATGAACAATCAAAACAGAAAAAGATTCACAGACAGAAAACAAATTGGTGGGAGGGTGGGCAAAAAAGGTAAAGGGATTAGGAAGTACAATTGTAGTCACAAAATAGTCATGGGGATGTGAAATACAATATGGGGAAAGTAGTCAATAATGTAAAACACTATGTATGGTGTCAGATGGGCACTAGACTTATCAGAAGCACTTTATAAACTACATGAATGCCTACCCACTGAGCTGTACACCTCAAAATAATATAAACAATATTCAATGTCAATTATAATTTAAAAATATATATAGTCATGGGGATGTGGAGGATGGCATAGGGAACATAGTCAATGGCATTGTAATAGATAAGCTAAAATGTCAGATGGGTAGTTATCACTTTATGAGGTGTATAAATGTCTAATCATTATGTGGCTTTGTACACCTGAAACTAATAAAAAAATTTTATTTTAAAAAGAGCAAATTAAACTAAAAGAAAGCAGAATAAAAATGTTATGAAGTTCAGAGTGGAAATCAATGCAATAAAAAAGAAAGAGAATGGAGGAAAAATAAAGTTGTTTTTTCTAAGAAGATCTATATAACTCACAAAGCTCTAACTTGAGGAAAAAGAGAAGAAACAAATTACCTATATCAAGAATAAGAGAAGTGGCATCATAACAGATATAAAAAGCATAATAAATATTATCAAAAACTTTATAGCAATAAATTTGACCTCTTTGATAATCAGTAGATAAAATGGACAAACTCCTTGAAAGACACAAACTAGTAAAGCACATTCATGGAGAAACAAATAACATGAACAGCCCTACATCTATTAGATAAATTTAATTTTTACTTAAAAACTGACCTATAAAGAAACCTCAATACCCAAAAGACTTCACTGGTGAATTCTAACAAATATTTAAGGAAAAAATACACTTCTACATAAAATATTCCAGAAAATGGGAGTAGGAGGGCGTTATTTCTCAAGTCATTTGAGGCCAGTATTACCATGATTTACCAAAACCAGGCAAAGGTAACAAAAATAAAAAATAAATTACAGACCAATATCCCTCAGAAACATAGATGCCAAAACTCTAAAACAAAAACAAAAACCCCCCAAAGTTAAAAAAAAAAAATCAAACCAGGGAAGCCGGGATGGCTCAGTGGGTTAAGCGCTCATTTTGCAGCCCCGGGGACCGAGGATTGAATCCTGACACCGGCCCGTGTGAACCCATATGCTGAACTGGGGAGTGCCCTCAGTTCAGTTCTTGCTGGGGTGAGACCCCGGCCCAGTTCCTACCCTGTGCAGCACCTTGCCCACCTGTGAAATCAAACTATGTGGAAAAACCAATGATGTGCAACTATGGAGACTGTTCTGGGACCTCCCCTTCTCTCTGTCTCTGTCTCTGTATCTCTCTCTCTCTCTCTCTCTCTTAAAAACAATAAAAAATAAATCTTTAAAAAAAAAAAAAAAATCAAACCCAAAACTATTAAGACAGATGATACATTAGCGGAGTTTTTTTTTAAACCAGGAATGTAATATATTGATTTAAAATTTAACCAATGTAATTCACATTTTATATACCAAAAAAAGGGGGAAATCCTATTATTGTAACAATAGAATCAAAGAAAACATTTTTTAAAGTCTAAAATTCAGGGTAAGCTGGGATGGCTCAGCGGGTTAAGCACTTGCTTTGAAGCCCCGGGGACCGAGGATTGAATCCCGGCCCCGGCCCATGCAGACCCATATACTGAACTGGGGTGTGCCCCTAGTTCAGTTCTTGCCGGGGCCTATGTGGGAGCCTCTGGCCCAGTTCCTGCCCTGTGCAGCCCCGAGCCCACCTGTGGAGTGAAACCATACAGAAAACTCATGCTGTCAACTATGGAGACTGCTCTGGGCCCTCCCCCTTCTCTCTGTTTCTCTCTGTCTCTGTCTCTCAGTCTGTCAAAATCAATAAAAAAAATAAATAAAATGAAATTAATTCCTCATAAGAACTCTCAGGAAAAGAGGTGTTGAAGGTAATTCCCTCAACTTAATAAATGATATTTACAAAAATTCCACAGCTAATACCATACGTCATGGTGGAAGACTGAATACTTTCCCTTCTATGATCAGAATTAATGTCTACTTTCACTACTTCTATTCAATTAGAGGTTCTGGCCAGTACAGTAAAGTAAAAGCAATAAATAAGGCATGCAGTTTCAAATGAGAGTTGTAACACTCTTTATTCAGAGGATGATTATCTAATTAAAAATTTTTATGATATCTACAAAAATGCTATTAAAATTAAGATAATTTATCAAAACTACCAGATAAAAGCTAAAATTACAAGTCAAATATATCTCTATAAACTAACAAGGAAGTCAGATACTAAACCTTTTTTTATAAAATACCATTTATAACAGCTATAAAAATGAAATACTTAAGAAACAACTGTAACAAAAGATGTGCAAGACTTAGAGACATTGAAAACTACCAAACAATAATGACAGAAATTAAATTATACTTAAATAAAGTAATTGCTTATCAGTCAGAAGACTTTATATTGTTAAGATGTCAATTCTCCCCAAATTGATCCATACATAGATCCAATGCAATCTGTATGAAAATCTCAGAAAGCTTTTATGTTGATATTGACAAGATTAAAAGACAATTTTAAAATGAGCATAATATCTGAATAGATATATATCTCTAAGTAAGATACAGAAAGGCCAATATGGCTATGAAAAGATTCTCAGCATCATTAGCCATCAGGGAACACTTCCTTGCTCCTTTTAAGATGCCAGTGCTATCCTGATACCGAAAACAAAGATATTATAAGAACAAAAAACTACAACCAACCAACATCACCACCACCACTAAAATATCTGAACTGACACTTCAAAATGAATGGCCAATAAGCTCATGAAGAGTTCAACATGAGATAACTTTAATGCTCAATAAAATGGCTAAAACTAAATTGACTAACAATACCAAATGTGGGTAAGGATGTAGAACAAATGAAACTGTCACACATGGCTGGGAGATGGAAAATAGTTATCGGTTTAGTAATTTAACATGAACTCAGCATATGACCCAGCAATTCTACTTCTTGCCAAATGAGAAAAGAATACATTCACAAAAGAACCTGTAAATGAATATTTATACTTTATTCTTAATAGCCAAACTGGAAATAAATTAAATGTTCAACAGGTGAATGGCTAAATTTTGGTATTTTCATACAACAAAAATAAAAAGGAACTAAAAAACAAACAGGAAGATATTATTGATACATTCAAGAACATGTAAGAATTCTAAAATCATATGAGTATGTGCTGAATAAAAGAAGGTAACCATATATACAAAGGAAGTAACACTGAATGGATTCCATTTATATTAATTCTAGAGAAACGAAAACTTATCTATAGTAACAAAACAAATCAGTAATTGTGTGGGGCCAGTGGTAGGTGTGAGGTAGACTACAAAGGAACATGAGAGTACTCTGAGGGTGATGGAAATTTCTAATTCTTGATAAGGGTGGTGATTATAAAGGTGCATACACCTATCAAAACTCAAAACTGTATGGTAAATACATGGTACTTTTTAGGTGTAAATTAAGTTGATTTAAAAAGTAAAGTAGTATGATGCCTATATGGGGAGAACATTATATCTCTTCCTAACATCATTCACAAAAATAAATCGGGTTAAATAGAAATACAGAAAACAAAACTTCAATCACATTAAAAGAAAAATAAGAAGGCATGTTTATAATTCTGGGGAAGAAATAGCTTTCTAAACAAGGCATTAAAAAGCAGAAGCTGGGGAGGCTGGGATGGCTCAGTGGGTTAAGTGCTCACTTTGTAGAGCCGGGGACCGAGGATCGAATCCTGGTCCCAGCCCGTGCGGACCCATATGCTGAACTGGGGAGTTCCCCCAGTTCAGTTCTCTCTCTGTCTCTGTATCTCTCTCTCTCTCTCTATCTCTCTGTCAAAAAAAAATTTAATTAATTAATTAATTTTAAAAAAAGAAAAAAAAAAGCAGACACTATAAGAAAAAGATATACTGATTCATCAAAATTAAAACCCTCGGGGAAGCTGAGATGGCTCAGCAGGTTGAGCACTTGCTTTGCAGCCCCGGAGCCCAAGGATCGAGTCCTGGCCCTGGACTATGCAGACCCATATGCTAAGCTGGGGTGTGCCCCCAGTTCAGTTCTTGCTGGGGCCTATGCGGGAGGCACCCAGCTCAATTCCTGCCCTGCCCAGCCCTGTGCCCACCAGTGGAGTGAAACTATATGAAAAACTAGTGCTGTCAACTATGGAGACTGCTCTGGGCCCTCCCCCTTCTCTCTGTCAAAAAAACAATAAATTTTTAAAAAATTAAAACCTCTAGACCATAAAACCTGAAAGGACTTTAACTGGGAAATATATTTATCACATGCAGAAGAAACAGAAGATATTATTAGAAGCCAGAATTTAGACAAAATATAGAAAGAGCCTCCTAAAACTCACAGGTGAAAGATATAATCCAAAGGATAGAGGAAATGGGCAAATTCATCCACATAGAAATCAAATGGATGATATACTAGCAATCTAGGAGATGGAATGACAACTTTCACCCAAAAGATTGTTGCTTAACAAATGGTAGTGTGCACATGAAGAATAATAGGGAATACAAGTGGGAGTATTGAGTGGTATAATCCCCTTGAAGGGAATTTGAGAGTATATATTAAGTATATATTCTCAGTATTCAGCTATTCTACTTCTTGCTTTTACACAAAAGAAACTTGTCTGCACACAAGGCATAAACGAAGATATCTACTAAAGCAATGTTAACAGAAATGGAAACTTGACAACTTAAATACCAAAGGAAAATGGCTAAATAAACTAAAATACATATACTATGTAATTGAAAGAAATGAAATACCTCTATATGCAATATATTGTCTATATATAAACTACATATAATATGTGAGGGGGGAACCCCCAAAAAAACCCCAGAATTTACTTAGAAAAAAATTGTGTTCTTACTCTTACATGTTTAAACTTGAGTCACCTTCAGAGTACTCTGTTTGATGCAATATACCACACCTATAGAGATGCTTTTTACATTACTTAAAACAGTTTCTAAACTTGTCAATTTTGATGTCTTTTAGTGTTTCTACCGTTTTTTATTTCTCCTCTTCAGAATTGGCAAAACATATCCCTTTGAGGACTTTTTTCATTAAGGGAAACAAACAAACAAAAAAAGTCACTTGGGGAAAGGTCAGGTGAATAGGGAAGGTGGGGCACAGGGGTCATGATGTTTTTGTTCAAAAACTGCTAACACTCAGCGTGGTGTGAGAAGGTGTGCTGTCATACTGCATGTCAATGATGTCCATCACCCATCATAAAATGAGCAAACGCGCTGAAAAGTCTCCAAAAAATTTCACTGAAACTGAATTCAGCCTCTCACAACAATGCCAGCTGACACACTAATACAGATAGGTTCCTAGAACACTCACCTATCAGAGAAAGCCTATACTACAAAGGTCCTGCCCTCCAGAAGATAATTCTAGTTTGTTTGTTTTTTGGGGGGGGAGGGGGGCCCCCCTAGTATATGTATAATAACATGGGAAAGTCTCTAAGACCTATTGCTGACTGATTAAAAATACAGAACATATCTGTAAAGAAATTAAATACGAAAATGATTATATGTAATGATTACATACATATGTATGCAAATGTATATGAAAGGTCTTGCAAAGATACATATGAAAGCTCTGATAAGATGAAGGAAGCAGAGTTGGGGAAGGGTATATTATTAGAGGTCTTAGTCAAACTTTACAAAGAGAATGTATTCTTGTATCTGTGTATAAGTATAAACTGATCTAGAAAAACAACCTGAAATCTGCTAATTTTAGATGCACTCAGAACTTCAGTGTCCAATGGAAAGTTTCTCAGACAACAGCTTGAGAAGCTCTTAACATTTGTGGTTTAGAATACCGTAACACTTTGCAGCAAACTTAAAAAGTCTTCCCCATACTGCCTTTAAGCTTTTCAAGTATTTTAGTCTAAGTTACTCTCGATTTCACTATCTTGCTTTATTTTCTTCATAGCACTTATCACTATCTGACCTTATCTATTTATTCATTTCTTTACTGTCTGTTTCCCACTAGAATGGAAATGGCAAGACAATTTTGAATTTGTATGTTTTTAGTCAAGCCATTTAGAATTTCGTAGAGTATCAAAATGCATTGCATTTACTTACCTTGGTTGGAAAAGGAAATTTGGAAGGTTCTGTTTTGCATGGTGTATGAATAGCCGTTAGAGGGGGAGGCCATGAATGCGTCATCTCCTGAAATGTAATCATTACAGTTTGTTTTCAACAAGGTCAAGGATAAAAATTAAACACAGCTAAAAACCAGATTTGTATTATAAATTCTGGTTTCATAATTGCTCCTCCAAAAGCATACATATTTAATCAATAAATATTAATTAAGCACAATTGTGTGCAAGGTACTATGTGGTAGGTAATAGGAAAATAAATAATATACATTCCCTGGCTTCAAGGAGCTTAGAGTTAAGATGATGAAACCTGTGAATAGTTATAGAAATTAGCCTGTAATCAAATACAAGGCACATAAAAAGTGCGAGAAATAGCTTGCTGTGGGAGTGGGAGGAGGAGGTTAAGAAGAAAAGCAGCTAACATTTATTGTGTACCTGCAATGGGCCAGCGACTGTGCTAAGTGTTTTACATGCCTGTTACTCATGTAGTGCTCACAATGACATTATGAGGTAGATACCATTATTATCCTAACTCTATGTAGGATGAAACTGAAACATAGAGATTAAGCTATTTACCCAAGGTCACACACTTAATAAGTAATGCACATAGAATTTATCTTAGAAAGTCTGACTACAGAGCCCATTCCCTGATAGGAAATTTGGGTCAGGTGGAAAAAATCAAAAGCACACGAGCAGGAAGACAGACAAGTAAGGCCATGAGTCTGATTTCATGCAGTAGCTTCTGTCTAATCATATGCCAAGTATGTCCAAGTACAGGTTCAGATAAAATCACAATATGGGTTTTAGAGCAGCAGGGAAAAGAGAGGTTCCACACTTAGAATAAGAAGGGAGTGTTATATTTGTGGCATTTAGTTCAAAGTAAACCACCAGGCATACTGAGTAAATATAATAATTAAAGGTGGTATAAATTAGGAATTTACCTTATAGACTGTACCCAAACAGTTACGAAAAGATATAGGTTCAAGGCACTCACATTTAAGAAACTGAAATAACCTAAAAACTCCAACAACACAGGAATAATTAAATTACCAGCTACCCATACAATGGAATACCACACAGAGAGTAAATTGAGAAATTTACTGATATGAAATGTGCACAGTATACTAAGTGACAAACACAAATCAATGTCTGTGTCCTACTAAATGTTTATAAATGAAAAAAAATCTCTGGAAGGTAGCCACCTTTGGGCAATAGAATGACAGAAGGGGCAACAGATAAGGGCACTTGATAGAATCTTTACTATTTGAACCTCTAAAATTGCCACCAGCATGGAAATTGCTTTTTATCCTCTTACAATGCTTTATTTTTTAATAGCATTTTATTTACTGATATCATTATATCCCCAGTGCTTGACACACAGGTGCTCACTTAGTAGACCTGAATGAACAACTCATTTTTTTTTTTTTTTACAGTAAACATATATTACTTTTAGGATAGAATTTTTTTTCTTTAAGTCTGTGATGGGTTCCCAGAAACAGTATGACTACAAATATCAAGAAAACATGAAGGGGATACAAACCTGAAGTTCTTTGCACATTGCACATAGGGAAGGGGAAAGAAAACAGAAAATCATATACCCCAGGTTTTCAGTGTTGGCATTTTACACCTCAAATACTAAAATATCTAAACAGAAAATCTATTTAAGTTTTCATTATCAAGGCCATATGACACTCTGTATATGTAAAATGTAGAATAAATGGTCGATAACATCAAAGAGATAATTAAATATAAGAAAATGTAAAATTTCTTCCAGGTATTAGAAGGTTATGCATTATTAAAGACTCAGGGAAAAGATATATGCTCCCTTAGACTTTTTACATACATGGCAACTGAAAAGTAAATGTTATATAAGAATCAAAGAAAGAATTTATCATTGTGGTCTCTGATAATCTGATACAGGGGAAGAAGGATTTCATTAGGATTCTAAGAAAAAACAGAATTTATAAGTAACTGAAGAGTAACAAGAAACACATTCCATGAAAGTTTTTTTAAAAAAGGTAAAGGAGCAAGAAAGTATGTGGCTTAGGAAAACAGTTTGGAAAAAGCAGTCAATCAGCAGAAGACGTTAGGAGTGGCCTGTGGAAGACGTAAAATGTTAAATATGGACACTATTCTTTCTATGGGTCTTAGAGAGCCACTGAAAATTCCTAAGGATATTAATTTATAAAGATAAGGGACTGAGCAAGAATTTGGTAGCAATATAGAAGACAGACAAGCAGTGAGATTCTAGAGGCAGAAAGGCAGAGTGAGGACTATACATTGCAATTACTGAAGCCCAAGGTGGCAGAAATAGAAATAAAGGAATAAATATTTTGAAGGAATTTTCAAAGTTTACATGTAGTTTGTGATTAAATAGGACATGAGAGAGAAGTAAGAGATAGGATTCTATACTCATAAGCATGAGAGAATGGTGGTACTACTAATGGAAGAACATCTGATAAATATGGTTTTAGACGTATTAAGCTTGAAGCAGCACAGAAAAATCCAAATGGAGACCCAGCCAAAAAGCAGTTAAGAGACAAACCAAAACGCAAAGGAGGTAGAAGAGCAGTCTAATAGATAAAGCCAAAAGAATGGTGAAAAAGGCAAGTGAAAGAGCAGAAAGAGAGAGGCTAGAAAATGTGCCCATATTTAAGAGGTAAGAAAAGACACAAGGTTTCCCAAAAGGCAGAGAATGAGAGACAAGGAAGTCTAACTAAACAGGCAAAGAAGGAAGAACAGTGTTTCCAGAGAGAAAGAAAAGAGTAGAAAACTAATGAAGCACTGGATGAAAGGGAAAGTAATGACCTTAGAGAAGAGGTAGAGCAGAATGGTAAAGGTAAAAGAGATTATAGTGGACTAAAGGAAGGAGACAATAAAATAAAAACAGCCAATGTAAGCAGTCTTTCAAAAGTATCCATAATGAAATCCAAGTACAGACATAAAAACTCAGGTGCTTTTGAAAAAAGTGTAAGTAATAATTACATAACTGATAGTTTCTCTCTATTGAGTCAAAAACAGTCATTGTTACTCATTAATTCACTAGACTCCTCTTTTTCTTCTCCCAACAGAGTAATGTACTTTTTGGTCATGTGTCAATTTTAGATATTCCATTAAACACTCAAAATAAGCAGTACTCAGGAGGTCTTTCATCATAGAATTTGGCCATATGTACAAATAAGTTACAAAGCAAGCTATTTTCAATGTAATGGTATGACTGATAACTATTTGAGTTTTTTAGTACCTCAGATTAACTGATAAACCTGAGGAAGTTAAGTTATATGATACTTGGTTTCTTCCTCTTTTCAAGGCAAGCTATTGAAACTGATACTTAGTTTTACTTAAAAACAAACAAAAAACAGTTCTTTGAGGATAAATAGTAAACTGAGTGACTGAGAACGTAAGTATGAATATAAGCAGAATAGTCAGTTATTTTTAATAGACATAATCAAGTTACACATGTGAGCGAGCAATCTGCTGCTTCAGTTCCTTTTTTGAAATAGAAGGGAAAAGAGGCTAAGAGCAGAGCATCGTAATTAAATAAGAGACTGAATCTATTAAAAAAAACACACACACACAACTTACTTTAAGAATTTCATCCACACAGCTCACATCACCAGAAGCAGATGCCTTAAGAAAGAGAAACAGAAACACATATTAGATTTAAAGTCATTTATTACTAGATTTTTCTCATTTGTTGCCCAGATTTAACACATTATTAGAAATGAAATTCAATTTAAAGAAGCACTTATGATCCCACTATTCCAACCCAGAATACTAATTAGAATCTTTGGACTAATTTCCTTAAATACAAATTTTACAAAAACTAAAATATTTTAATCACCAAACTGTACATGACTTTAAAAACTTTATATTTTTAAAACTCTTTTAAAATATTGTACTTAGAAATAAATTTTAAGGTTAACTTTTCAGGTGAGCATCTTGTCAAAAAATTTAAAAATTTATATAGAAAATATACCAGGAAAGTGAGATAGGTAATTTCACATAAACTAACAAACAGAATAAACCAATACTACTGGAAGGTTACTTATCTGGAACATGATGAACATTTCACATAGCCTTTCTTTTCATAAATCACTGGAGTTAGGTTGTTCATTCTAAGGCATAAGCAGGAATTAAAGAACTGGAGTTTGACCTCAAGTCTAATTCTAAGGATGTTGTTGTTTGAAGAAAAAACAAATTACCACTTTGCTAGTCTCTTTTTTTTTTTTGACAGAAAGAGAGAGACAGAGACAGAGAGAAAACTGAACTGTGGGAACTCCCCAGTTCAGCATGTAGGTACGCCTGGGCCGGAGCTGGGATTCAATCCTTGGTCCTTGGGGCTTCAAAGCGAGCGCTTAACCCACTGAGCCATCCCGGCTTTCCCTGCTATTCTCTTGAGAAGAGTAATTAGATGACAAATGTCATGAACCATGAATGAGTATCTCAAGGCCACAAGAAAGATTTTCAAATGTTCACAAAATAAACATTTTACCTATACCCTCCCCTACTGTTTTAAGCTATGAGCTCTGATTTTCAGCTATTAAAGTGACTTTTAAATTTTCTTTATTGCAAAAATTAGAAGAAAAATTCAGTTATTTCACAATGAATGCTCACTTCTTTGGTTATCCTAAATATGTTTTGGTACGCAGTTATAAATACTGTAAACTTCAAACCATTACTATGAATCTGGAGCAGCTGCCTCAAACCTTAAGTGTAACCAGAGAAAAGAGATCATGGCACCTAAACCATATACCACCATCTCCATGGACCCCAAAAGTCCCAACATCTATCACAATGAACCAGGGCCCACATCTCATTCATAAGTATCACTATGAGAAAATAAATTATAAAATTTTTTAAACAAAAGAACACAAGATGTATTATACCATAAAATCACAAGGAGGAAATCTAAAGTATCAAAGACTCATGCTTTTATTCTGTAACTGACTCATCATTGTAATACTTGAAAACAGTGAATGACATTTTCTCTGCTGCCCTACAGGGGAAGCTAATAGCTCTATGATCTACATGGAAGTCAATCATGTCTTTTTAAAAAATGTCTACACTCATTACTATTAAGACAAGGAGAGTTCAAGTTCAATTATAATTTCAAGGTAAAGTGCTTCACATAATCATGTTAAAAGCTCTAAATGTGTGACTTACATCCAGTGGTTGGGAAGGTATTTTCAGCTTGGTGAGATGTGCTTTGCTGCTGGGCTTCAGTTCAGCCATGCTGTTGCCATGGGATTGGCTGCTGTAATGCTCAGAGGACAGCTTTGGTTCCATGGACTCCTGTCCGTCCATGGGCCGTACATAGGCAGTGGGTTTCTGTAACATTGAACTGGACTTTGACATTAATGAAGGTGGGAAAGACTGATTTGAGTGCTGCCCACTTGAAAAAGGTACACGGGAAGGAGAATCCCAATTTGTGTCAGGGTCCCGAGGTGACTTGGAACGTTGATGTTCCTTACTATGGTGATCATTCCCATGAGACCTGGAATGACTGGAGCTTAATGAAGAAACAGCCTGGGGTTTTCCAGGGCTGGAAGAACGTGATTTGGAGTGTTCTGATCCATGCTGGCCTTTTTTCCGGCTACTGCTCCCACTACTGCTATATGAATCACGGTCATGCCGCTGGCCACTATTAGTGCTACCACTGCCACCTGCACTGGTTCGCTGGCTACTGTGTCCACTCTGTAAGCCTGAAGACCGTTTCTGAGACTGAGAAGTGCTGGGTGCAGGTCCTACTGGAGTCCATTTGCTACTCTGATGAGAGCTCCCATGTCTCTGTTCAAAGAAACTTGAGTTAGACTTTTCATCTGCTGTCGGTGGTACTGTAGGCTTGGGAATTGCAACAAGCTTTGGTATGGATCTGTCTCCTATGAAATCCTTCATTTCATCGTAGTTTCCAAGCATACTCTGAATACGACTTGATAGCTTATCTTCTTTGCTTGTCTACAAAAAAATGTAAAATAAAATTTTAGTTACCATAACTGATGCTTCTGAACTGACTTTACAAACTTCAGATGAAAAGGGGTTTTCCAAAGGGAGGCCTCATCTCATATCTTTTTTTTTTTTTTTAAAGATTTATTTTTATTGTTTTTTGTTGTTTTTTTTTGACAGAGAGAGAGAGAGACAGAGAGAAGAGGGAGGGCCCAGAGCAGTCTCCATAGTTGACAGTATTAATTTTCCATATAGTTTCACTCCACCACTCCACAGGTGGGTGCAGGGCTGCGCAGGGCAGGAACTGGGCCGGGAGTCTTTCGATTAGGCCCCGGCAAGAACTGAACTGGGGGAACATCCCAGTTCAGCATATGGGTCCACCTGGGCCGGAGCCGGGATTCCATCCTCGGTCTCCGGGGCTGCAAAGCAAGCGCTTAACCCGCTGAGCCATCCCAGCTTCCCCTCATCTCATATCTTAATGTTAACATATCAAAGCAAACTCCAAATATATAATTTTTATAGTGGAAAAAAAAATGGCAATGAAAGTGAAAAGCATTCATGCAAAAAATTAAAATATAAATATCCTAAAGGATACTGAGAAATATACATATTTTAGGAGGACTTTTTAAAAAATATTCCAGGAGGGGAAAAAAAAAATCCAAATTTCACCAATAAATATAATGAAACAGTAGTTAAAATCTTTTGAAGAACAGGAAAACTAATCTGTTTTTATGTAATTAAGTTCCAGGCCAGCAGATTAGCCAACACTCATATACTGGCAATCTACAAAAACATTATATTCCTTGTAATTCTATGTGAAACAAAAGAAGAAACAAAAATTTAGTGAAACAAGTTATACCCAACTGTTTAATTCTTCTGTTATTTTGACTCAAGTTAATAAAAGTCCTAATAACAAATTAAGCATGTAAAATCCATTGATAAAAGTTTTAAATCTTGGTTTATTAATTCTTCCCAATAAATGCTACAATATTAGAAGTCACAGTATATATGTTAAGATTCAAGAATTATTATTTGGGTAATGCCGGGATAGCTCAACAGGTTGAGTGCTTGCCTTGCAACCATGAGGTCTAGTGATCAAATCCTGGCCCCAGCCACAGCCAATGCAAACCCACATGCTAAACTGTGGCAAGCAACTGGTAACTGCCGGATGGCCATGAAGGTTCTCTCTGGCCTTCCATGAGGGAGGCCCCCAGTTCAGTTCCACCCCATGCGGCCTCACATCCACCTGTGTGGAATGAAACTATGTCAAAAAACTAATGATGTACAACTATGGTGACTGCTCTGGGCCTTCTCCCTTTCTCTCTGTTTCTCTCTCTTGCTCTCAACTTTCTCTCAAGCAATAAAATAAATCTTAAAAAAACAAACAAAAAAGAATTATTCTTGGATAATAAGAAGGTCCAAAATATCTACATGCTTTAGGACTCTTTCATTTACATATAAGGAAGAAAGTTTACTACAGTGTACCCCGGTACTCATTGTTAATTGGTTCCAAGAGGCACAACGAGTACCAAAAATGATGAGTACCAAACAACTTTTTCCCATAAGGAATAATGACGCAAGTGACACTGATAAGTTCTAGATTGCTCATTGAGTACCAAGACAAAAATTTTCGTGTCAAAGTATGTCAAGTATCAGATTTGACAAGCTCCAAAGCAGTTGAGTATCAAGGTATGACTATGATTACATTGAGGTTGGTATGAATTAATGAGTTTAAATTATTTTAAATCAGTCTGATCTGTATTAAATTAGGTAAATATATAGCAATTTAAAGACAATATCAAGTCTAGTAATCAAATCCAATTCATTACAATGTAATTATAAAATAAATGGTAGTATGATTAGAGGATTTTGGACCAAGCTCCTGTTTTTTTCAGTATGCCTTTAATCCCCAACCCAAATCTCAGGTTTTGTGTAATACTCATATACGGTAAATGATGTCAGTACAATTGCCTTTAATTGAAAAACTCTTAAAAGCTCTGTATAAATGGCTTTTATAGATCTCACAGATGGTTTCTACAAACACCAAATCAGTATTATAGCTATCATACACAGTATTAAGCCTTTAAAATGTAAAAATAGTTCAAGTGAAATCCAAAGCCAAATCAAACATTAGAGAGACATTTGTGGCCACTACAGCTACGGTATGTTAAGAATCATCAGAAGTGGTACCATTCAGTGTTTTATGTAATCCCAAATCAAGCACAATAGTTGTTATAAAAACAGCAATTGGTTCAATTTGAACACCTCTGACATGTTTTAATCTGAATCTGATGTTGTTAATTAAGCATTAAATACATTAGAAAGAAAATTAGAGATTCAATATGTGATAACAGAAAAAGAACCAGATTGATCATGAAGGCATATTTATTCAAACATACTAATAACTCACTACAAATGACAAAGAAATAGGAAGAAACAAAAGGTCTATGAAATATATTCATCTTTGATTGATATTATACCCAAAGAACCTCGGAAACATCAGATGATGCAAACTGATTCACAAAAAAAAATTTTTTTTTTAATTGTTTTTGACAGAGAGAGGTACAGAGACAGAGAAGAGGGGAGGGCCCAGAACAGTCTCCATAGTTGCACATCGTTGGTTTTTCCATATAGTTTTATTCCACAGGTGGGCGCGGGGCTGCACAGGGCAGGAACTGGGCCGGGGTCTCACCCCGGCAAGAACTGAACTGAGGGCACTCCCCAGTTCAGCATATGGGTTCGCACGGGCCAGGGCCAGGATTCGATCCTCAGTCCCCAGGGCTGCAAAGTGAGCGCTTAACCCACTGAGCCATCCTGGCTTCCCCACAAAAGTTTTTTAAAAGATTTATTTTATTGTTTTTGACAGAGATAGAGACAGAGAGAGACAGAGAGAAGGGGGAGGGCCTAGAGCAGTCTCCACAGCTGCATATAATCAGTTTTTTGACATGGTTTTGTTCCACACAGATGGGCAGGGGCTGCACAGGGCGGAAACCAGGCAGGGGGCCTCCCTAATGGGAAACACGCCCCCTCAAACCAGGGGCCAAATCAGGAGGTGAGAACCAAACTGGGGGCTCCTGCATGGGAGGCACACCCCAATTTAGCATGTGGGTCTGCACAGGCTGGAGCCAGGATTCAATCCCCAGCCCCCGGGGCTGCAAAGTCAGTGCTCAACCCACTGAGCATCCCGGCTTCCCACAAAATTTTATTTAATTTTGAAATGCCTGCCAGAGTTACTGGAAGAGCCAGGAATACAAAGGCTAATGTTTATACAAATCCAGACCACAGTTTCAAAACTATTGGACAGCAATTAGGGAGGGGGTGCAAATGAGGACAATTTAGGGTGCTAGAAATGCTCTATTTCTTCATCTAAGTACTTATTATACAGGTTATTCATATTATAAAAATAATAAACAGTTATAACCGTATTTTCCGGTGTATAAGACGACCCTCTAATTTTACAGTTAAAACATAAGTTTAGACCTATATTCTCTGTATAAGACTACAGCCTCGGAAGTGGGGGGTAGTCTTATACAGCGAATATAGGCCTAAACCTATGTTTTAACTGTAAAATTAGGGGGTCGTCTTATACTCCCGGTCATCTTATATGCCGGAAAATACGGTAATTTGTATGCTTTTCTGCATGCATTTATACTCCAATGAAAAGTACCCCAATAAAGTACATTCTACTTAGAAGAAAAAAAATGTTAAATGGCATACATAATAACAACTATTTCCTAATATAAAAATTCAAGTTCAGGGGAAGCTGGGATGGCTCAATGGGTTAAGCACTCACTTTGCAACCCCGGAGACCAAGGATCTGAATCCCGGCTCCGGCCCAGGCTGACCCATATGCTGAACTGGGGTGTGCCCCCAGTTCAGTTCTTACTGGGACCTATGTGGGAGGCTCCTGGCCCAGCTCCTGCCCTGTGCAGCCCTGCACCACCTGTGGAGTGAAACTATATGGAAAACTAATGCTGTCAACTATGAAGACTGTTCTGGGCCCTCCCCCTTCTCTCTGTCTGTCTCTGTCAAAAAACAATAAAAATAAATCTTTAAAATAAAAAAAAAGTCAAGTTCAAACATTTTTAAAGCAAAAATGTCAAGGTATTTGGGAAAAAAACATTCAAAGGACAACTTACAACTTTGTATGGCTCAGCAAAGAGAGGAGAGCTGGGTGGAAAGGGGTCTTCACCCTGTTGAATTTCCTGATTCCGCCTTTCCCGTTCTTTCATACGCAGCACATTCCGGTCTTCAAGGTTCATGTTGCTATAGAGAGAAATGCAATCTTTACATCACAAAAAGAAAAGGAAAACTTAAATGTTCTGTACTGATTTTGTCAGTTTAATCCTTCAATCGGAGACTCCCTTTTGACTTCCAAGTAATAACAGGCAGTAATGCTGAAGTTGGGTTCTGGCAATGGTTTTATCAACTAGTATCAATAGTGTCTTCCACAACTATTCAGACAGGAAACACTAGCCCAGAGTATTAGGATCCACCCCACTGAAACACTTAACCTTATTAACATTAATATTCTTCTCTCTAAAAGTCAGCTAAAAGTTATACATTCAGAGGGAAAATAGTAGTTAAACCCAAATCCTTAATATGTCTTTGGTGGCTTCCTCTTCAGAGAGCTAACTACTCTTTGCCATTAGAGGCATACAAACCACTCCCACCTACCACCCCTCCCCCCAGGGTCCAGTGCTTTTTCTCTACTTTGCATCTACCTTATCTTGATTTCTTTTTGTCCCAAACACAGCTTCCTTGGTGTCCATCCTTATGGCAGTTTGACCTCAGCTTTGCTGTTGCTCTAGATTCCCTAAAAAACGACATTTCTGCTCTAAATACATTAATATTTCAATTAACACCCCAATACATGGCAAAACTGAGGCTTTCTCAGCAATAGAATTTGGGTTAGTAACAGTAGTTGAAATCATGTCAGAAAAAGTCCTTTGGGGTGGAGGGAAAAATGAGGGTGTCATTTCTATAATGACAGTGCACTGTATTTTCACTAAGAACAAACTAAGGAAAATAAGTTTATTTACAACAGCAGGGATTTTGGTTAAATAGATAGTAATGGAAAAAGTTTTCAATCCTGGGACAAGTAATTACCAGAGACTCTGCAATACATTTCCCTGGAGATAGATTAAACCATCTGCCTTAGTTTTCACTAAAAAAAAAAAAAAAAAGTCCTGTTGGAGGCCAAAGGGAAAAATCAAGTTACACTTGTGAAACATTTAGACTTAATGATCTATAAATCAAATCTAATCAGAAAATTAAAATCAATCAGTATTGGGCAGCCTATAACTGTAAAATTAGGACAGCAAAACAAATATACTCTTGAGGACTTTTATAAGTTGTTAGAACAGTGCAAATAAACACTCAAAGATAAAACTTTTTGATTTGCACAATTAGTACCTTGTAAATATTAAATATTAAAGTAATTTAATATTTTTAAAATGTTAAGTGTTCCAATGTGCATTTACATTGTTCCTTATTTGTACAATTTTCTAATAAACTTAGACAAGAATATAAGCTATTTTGAGATACGGAAATAGTGTGTATTCTTTGGTCTTCCTAGTACTTAGCAACACACAGAATCACATAAAGTGTTTGAATCTTTCTTTAATAAATACTATAAATCACCTACACTTCACAGTTCACTTGAAGCAACTAAAAACTCTATTATTACTAACAATCAAGTTTCAAACAGACTTTTTGAGCTATGGTGCTGCGACATACATCTGTATGTGATAAAGCCTAAGGGTTGTGTTAACTAACAATTTCCTTACATTTCCTGAAGTCAATTCCTGAAAGACCAGAAAACAACAGGAATGCCTTCTTTAAACCATGATTTAATTTATGTATTCAACAGCACTAAAATAATAATGCAAGGTATGTACATTTATTGCATACCGTAGATAGGATTTCCACAGTAAAATTCCTCCTATAATACAATTACAAAAAACCTTTTTCTTTTCTTAAACAATAAAAATCATCCAACTGATTATTTCCTCTTTTAACAAGGCTGCCAAGAAGCTCAGAACTAAATTAACTGATTGCTTATGAAGACTAATATCCCAGTTGTAGCTCTTATTTTCTAATTATTTTCTGATCGGACTTATTTTCCCATGTAATATACAGGCTCCACTTTTTTCTCCTGTGTCTTTGAACATCAATATTTCAGCCTAAGATAAGATAAAGTTTGCCCAAAAGCAATAATTCCAATAGTCTGAGTTCCCCTAAAATTAACATATCATTTAAATGAGTCAATTTTAAGTATATCTGCTTGTACAGGCAAAACTATTTTATAGCATATCCCTCAGGATACATATAACTATTGTACTGAAACAGGATTTTGTTATAATAAGCAAATGCTGTATCACAACAAAATCTGTGGAATGACTAGATAAAATAATTTTTAAAACAAAATTATCAAGTAGGAAGGAGGGTTATAGGGTCTCCATCTAAAATTTTTAATTACTTAAGATAAATTGTTTTAAGTACCCATCAAGTACCGATACTTAAATGGATACATTAATTACAAACAATTATAAACAACTATCTATGGACAAAAAGAAATGCAAAGCAATCTTCAACTTAGGTTTGTTGTTCGTAGTGATAATGGTATAGCCACTTCATTACTATCAGACTGAGCAAATGAGTAAATATACTGAGACTTTAGAAGAATCAAGGATCTTACTATGAAAAAGGAAATATACAAACATAGAATGGAGTAAGAAATAAACCTTTGGAGATCTGATATTAGCAGTAGTACTATGAATTCATGCTTAGATAGATAGACAGATAGATAGACAGACAAATAAATATGGTCTCTAGCTCTGTATGAGTGTCTAGGAGCAGTGAAACCCCAGAAGAAAGCACCCTCAGCACTCAAATTTTTAGTATCACTCACCACTGAAATGGAAGAGGACTTCTTAATAAAATACTAATTCCAAGGTTGCAGCAGGGAAAACACAAAGTGAGCCTAAAACATCTTGTAACAGAAGGAAAATGCTCATAACCAGATGGAGACATATCAAAAGGGCACAGGAACCAGTCTGAAGGGGCTCTTGCTCTCACTGGTCAGATTTAGAAACATCAGCATCAAATGAACATGGAACGGGACATAACCAATTGAATACTCGTTAAAAAAAAAAAAAAGAATCCCTGAGTGCAGAGCAATAACAGCAAAGAATAAAATAAAAAGAGAAATAAAGCAGGAAGCAAATGCCCTGCTTAGAAGAATACCCACTAATAAATGTAGAAGAAATAAGAGTTAGGAAATTGCCTTTTTGCAACCACTAAATAACTGAGGCAAGAATCATCAATGAATGCCAAAAGCCATTGGGTGAAAAATGTAGGAGGAATGGGATATTCAGTATTGCCCCATCAATTATTAATTACATGGAAAAAAATCTTTAAATTACAGAAGTACAATAAACATTACCCTTAAGGCATCACATTTAACATCAGAAATTATGGGACAAAATGACATCACATGCCTTCCAATGTGATGCGCTGAAGATACGTCACCACCTAGGTAGTCATTCTGCTAAAAACATTTAACCTCAATCTAATTACAAGCGAGAGGACAAATGTAAACTGAGAGACATTCTGCAAAATGGGCCTGTACTCTTCAAAACTCTCAGTATTATGAGGTATCCCCTACCCCTCCTAAATAAAAAGAAACTGGGGATTACTTCTACACTCTTCTACATTGAAGGAGACACAACTAAATGAAATATATGATCCTTCATTTTCCCAGGTCCCAGGTCTGGGGAAGAAAAGATCATTGTGAAGGACATTATTGGGAAACTCGAGAAAATCTGAATACTGATGGTATTTCAGATAATCATATCTATGTTAAGTTTCTGAACTGTGATAACTGTTTTTGGTTATGTGGGAGAAATATCCTTTATTCTTAGGGTATACATGAGTGAAATGTTATCATGTCTCCAACTCTCAAATGGTTTAGCACCCATCTAAATATATTTAGAATTTATAGATAGCGTGTGTGGGGGGGGGGGGGGGGGAGAGAGAGACAGAGGGAGAAAAGGAGGGAAAGTGGGAGGAGTAGCTAGCAGCAGCAGCAGTTACAGCAAAATTAACAATTGGTACATCTAGGTAAAGGGTATATGGATGCATATTATACTTTCTTAAAGATTTGAAATTTTTCAAAATAAAAAATGGAAAAAGAGATATATTATATACAGTTTAGATATTAGAGTTTTCCAGCATTTTTTCAGCCTTAAAATTTACTATCAAACTATCTCTTCTCTAGGGCTTAAAGTATTCTCTCATTCTTAAGGTGTACTCCCTTACACCTCCAAATTCACACTGGTCATCCAATACATTTCAACTCCTCCTGTGTTACTATTTATCACACTTTAGGAAGTATAACGCCATTCTTGGCTAGGAGCGGACACCATCAACATGCCAAGCTTCAGTGTCCCTACAGTAAATGGGTGTCCCAAATTTATTTAGTAATTCTTATTTAAGTGTACTTATTAATTTCATAAATATGCAACAAGTACCTATTATATACTTAGCACTGGGAAGAGAATGAGAAGAATTTGCCACAGTAGATATTAAAACTTACTATAAAGCAATCATTGTTACTCAAAATAGCATGACAGTGCACAGAAATAAACAAACTGATCAGTAAAACAGAGGCCAAAATCAACCCAGAGATACATGGGATTTTAATAGCTAACAAATCCAATCAATGAGAAAATAATGTTTTATTTAATAACAACAATTAAGAGCTAAGTACTTTTCCAAGTACTTTTCTAAGTACATAGTTATTAAAACACTGAAACCATATTTCAAACTTAGGCCAGAAAAAACAGACAAATTCTTTAGCCCAGCAACCTCACTCAGAGGACTACATCCCATAGAAATAAAAGCATAAGATATACAGAACTGAAAATAACTGAATGCCAAAGAACAGAGAAATGGTTAAACCATGGTTAATTAAAACAAATTAGATAGATCTTTGCTAATTAACTTGGAGGAATGTTTGTAATTATGTGAGAAAAAGTGGATGCAACACAACGTATATGACATGACTGACCACTTTAGGGTAGACTCAGAAGTAGAATTGTTAGGTGTTGACTATATTGATAAGAATTAGGTCAGCTAACATCAGAATGTGCCAACCAATGTTCTCACATACTAAACAAGTATACTGAAAAATAAATACCCAGTTTTCATACACCAGATATGGGATGCCTCCTTATTTAGCAAAATCTTCTTTCTTGGCTCTAAGTAAAGGTTTTAACTGTTTCCGTAAATATGAATAAGGAGTATTCTTCCACTTACATACTTTTCAGGAGATAAATCTTGATGATTGTGTTTTTCCAATTGTAAAAGTAATACACACTTGCTCTTTGCTAAAAAACTCTAATATGGTAAATATAAAGGAGAAAGTAAAATTCACCAATAATTTCACTCCCCTGAAATAAAAAAACATTGTGAGGAGTCACGTATAGTCATACATGTAGAAATTATTACACATACAATTATTTCATTTAATATTAAAACAATCAACTAGTTACCCGGCAATAATAGGAATTTTCATTCTTTTATTGACCGCACAATATTCATTTAACCAAAAAGCCCCTGAGAGATAAAATTGGGTTGTGTCCAGAATTTGGTATTACAAGCATTACAGTGAGTGTGTGTATGTTAGCTTCAGATAGATTTCTAGATGTAGAATTGGTGAGTCAAAGGGTATGTGCTATACCTTTCTAATATACAAGTATATCACAAAACTTCTTTCCCAAAAGATTGTGTTGACTGACAGCCCCACCAACAGAGTGTGAGACTTCCCTTCAACCATGCCTTTTTTTTTTTTTTAAAGATTTATTTTATTGTTTTTGACAGAGACAAAGAGACAGAGAGAAGGGGGAGGGCCTAGAGCATTCTCCATAGTCGTAATGTTATCAAGTTTTCAACAAGGTTTCATTCCACACACATCGGTGGGGGCTGCGCACAGGGCAGGAACTGGGCTGAGGGCCTCCCACATGGGAGGCACGCCCCCTCAAGCCAGGGCCTGAGGGGGGGTGGGGAGCAGAACAGGGGGCCTCCAACGTGTGAAGTACACCCCAGTTTCGCACATGGGTCTGCATGGGCTAGGACTCGATCCTCGGTCCTCCGGGGGCTGCAAGGTGAGCGTTTAACCCACTGAGCCATCCAGGCTTCTCCAACCATGCTGTTTTTAATCCTAGGCATTCTGAGTCTTTTTAAAATGCACCGCTTGGGGAAGCCAGGATGGCTCAGTGGGTTAAGTGATCACTTTGCAGCCCTGGGGACTGAGGATCGAATCCTGGCCCTGACCCGTGCGGACCCATATGCTGAACTGGGGAGTGCCCCCAGTTCAGTTCTCACCAGGGTGAAGACCCTGGCCCAGTTCCTGCCCTGTGCAGCCCTTTGCCCACCTGTGGAATGAAATTATGTGGAAAAACCAATGATGTATAACTATGGAGACTGTTCTGGGCCCTCCCCCTTCTCTCTGTCTCTGTATCTCTCTCTCTCTCTCTCTCTCTCTCTCTCTCTCTCTCTCTCTCTGTCAAAAACAATAAAAATAAATCTTTAAAATGAACAGCTTTATCTAAGAGGTAAAAAAAAATTATTCCAATGTCATTAGTTTATTTCATGAAGAATGATCCTTGATTCCTCTATCTTCCTGACTACCGATGGGCTTCAGACCAGTACATTCCCTTACATAATTCAGGTTAAACCAACCTTCTGCTTAAAAGTGTTTTCCTATCAGAAAGAACTAACGTCTCACATCATTTAAATAATCTGGTGTCATTCAAAAGATAAAGAATATGAATGAAACAAGTCTCTCAGGATTTGATACATTGAACTTGAACAACACTATAATAAACGAAACAGACATAACAGATAAGTATAGAACACTCCACTCATCAACAGCAAAATACACGTTATTCTCAATTACATGTGGAATAGTCTCTAGGACTATATTAGGTCTTAAAAGTCTACATAAATTTAAAAGTATTGAAATCATACAAAGTATGTTTCCAGATCATAATGTGATGAAATTAACAATTAAGGGGGAGCTGGGATGGCTCAGCAGGTTAAGCACTCACTTTGCAGCCCCAGAGTCCAAGGATCGAATCCCGGTCCCTGCCCATGCAGACCCATATGCTGAACTGGGGTGTGAACTGGGAGATACCCCAGTTCAGTTCTTGCCGGGACCTATGCATGACACTCCCGGCCCAGTTCCTGCCCTGCGCAGCTCCATGCCCACCTGTGGAGTGAAACTATATGGAAAACTAATGCTGTCCACTATGGAGACTGCTTTGGGCCCTCCCCCTTCTCTTTGTCTATCTCTCTGTCAAAAAACAATAAATCTTTAAAAAAAAAAAATTAAGAACAGAAGGAGAACTTGGAAATTTACAAAAATGTGGAAATTAAATAATATACTCCTAAATAACCAACTAGTCAAAGAAGAAATCACAAGGGAAATTAAGAAATCCTTTGAGATAACAAAAACAAAACTATATATCAAACCTTATGGGATGAAGTTAAGCAGTGCCTAAAGAAAAATTTGTAACTATATCCACTGAAGAAAGACCTAAAATAATAAAGATTAGAATAGAAATAAATAAAATAGAGAACAGGAAAACAGAGAATATAAAAAAAAAAATTTGGTTCTCTGGAAAGATAAAAAAAATTGACAAACCTTTAATTGCAAAAAATAAAGAATAGAATTCAAATTACTAAAATCAGGAATGAAGAGGGAAACAATTATTACCAACCTTATAGAAATAAAAAGGGTTATACTGGATTATAATTAGAAATTGTATGCCAACAAGTTAGGTAACCTAGTTGAAATGAACAGAATTCCTAAAAAGACACAAAATTATGCAATTTTGTAATTTTAAACTTTAAAAAGTAAAATGTAACCTTTAACTTGCTTCTTTCAAGTGGTGTTCAGAGCCTGTTACAATGTTCTTTTTTAAAAAATATTTATTTATTTTTTAATTGTTTTTTGACAGAGAGAGAGAGAGAGAGAGAGAGAGAGAGAGAGAGAGAGAGAGAGAGAGATACAGAGACAGAGAGAGAACTGAACTGGGGGAGCTCCCAGTTCAGCACATGGTTCCGCACGGCCGTGGCCGGGACTCGATCCCCGGTCCCCAGCGCTACAAAGTGAGCGCTTAACCCACTGAGCCATCCCGGCTTTCCCACAATGTTCTTTTTAATTCTTTTTAATTAGTGTCTTAGAACAACAACTATCCTACTGAAAAATGGAGCCCTTCAATTACTAGATTATTACATGATTTAAACTCCAAAGTCAAAATGAGAATTCAGTTAAGATTTCAATTGTTTTAGAATCTAGTTTATTGCAACTGCTATTAAACTGTAACTTTACCACAATATACTATGTTAAAGAAAAAGCCTCAAGAGTAGAGAAACCCCTCTTAGCTTCATTTGGCAGGATTTCTCAACCTATGAGACACTGAAGAGGTCACTTCCTATAAGGAAGGAAAACAAAGGTGTGTATACCTGGAGATCAAAGCCAACAGTATCAAAACATCAGGTCCCATATTTTGCATATAAGGACCTTTGCCCCAAAGTTAGTCATGAAACTTCTACAGCCTTCAGGTTTAAAATGATGTAGTGGAAAACATGGAAGCAAAGATAATTCCATATCATTTTTTATTTTTACATCATATCTTTACATACTATCTCAATTTCTCATAATCATGTTCCAAAAATCACTCTCAACTAGGCCCTCAATGCTTCCCAGGAACTTTACTATCTTTCTCTGATGAACGCTCTTTCCCATTCCTCCTAAGTATTTCATGGAGTCTGTGATTCTCCCTCCTAACTTCCATTCTACAAATGGCCTTATTTTACTGGACAAAGATTAAAAATAGATTAAAAATCAGAGAGATTGCTTCTTGGCCTTTTGGCTAAGATCAACTGTAAAAATCAGAGAGAAATCTTTTCATTAACCAACCATCAACTTTCAAACATTCATTTTCTTCTTTCCCATGGTTAACCCTCTTAGTGCTACCTTTTGCCAGCGGTACTAGCGAGAAATGCGAAGGGTAATTTAATGTATCACCTTAGGGAAGAAAAAACCGTTATGAACTTATTGTTTAGATATCCATATGCAGTCTTTTTAGTTTTATATAAATTGAATTAGTTAATAATACTACTATTCTTTTACATCAACTGAAAAAGAAACGTAATTATTTCAGTCATAACATCATACAAAAAAATATATAATTAAGTTTATAGCACTTTTAACTATGGTCTACGTATGAGCTGATATATTGGCCCACTGCACTAAAAGGGTTTTAAAAAAGTACCTATCAATGAACATTATGTCCATTTTGTTATCTCTTCTTAGACCTTTATCAATTACTAACTTCTCTCCAGCAACTTCAATTTTTGCCTCTCTAATGATCCTTTTCCATCAGCATTCTAACATTTTTTTTTTTTTAAAGAAAAAGTTTTTCTCAAACCCCTTATCTTTCTCCAGCTACAACTCTATCTCTTCTCTACTCTTGTTCATGGCCAAGCTTCTCAAAAGGACTCTTGGTGATCCTCTGCTTCCTCTGCAGCCATTCAGTTTATAAGAAGTTACCGCAAAAGATACAAGGAACAAAATGAACACTAGAGTTACCCACAAACCACTTTAGAAAATAGAGCATTACAAATATAGTGGAAGACTCCTGTGTACTCTTCCCAAATCACATCTGCTGTGCTTGCTCCTTCACCCTATAAGAGGTAGTCACTATTCTGATTTTAGTGGTAATCATTGCCATGAATTCCTTTATACTTTTACTATGTATCTATATATCTCTAAATAAGACATTAAATTGTTTTGTATCTTTTTCAACTTTTAAAACCAGTATACGCTAAAGACTTCTGTGCCTTGTCTTTTGTTTTAAACGTTTTTATTTATCTCACTTTATTTCCTCCCCCCCTTTTTTTTTCAATTACATTTGACATACAATATATTAGTTTCAGGTGTGCAACATGGGAATGATACCTGATACATCTGGTACCCATCTGACACCCATATTATTGACTGTATGCCCTATGCTGTACTTTACATTCCTGTGACTATTTTGTAATTATGAATTTGTACTTCTTAATTTCGTTATTACTTTATGACAACCAATTTGAACTTCCCAATCCCTTCCCCTTATTTCATCCACTCCCCCAACCCTCTTCATATCTGGCAATAATCCAAATGCTTTCTGTATCTATAAATCTGTTCCTGTTCCACTTGTCTATTTTCTTCTTTGGATCCCACCTATAAGCAAAGTCAACTTCTATCTGTCTTCCTCTGTTTGACACTCCACCAGTACAATACCCTCCATGTCCTTTGATTGGAGCTTTTAATCTGTTTAAATCAAAAGTAACTGTTGATTGATACAGCTATTTTATAATTCATAATTTTAATTTTTTTTCCCCATCTTAAAGAAGTCCCTTTAACATTCCTTGTAATACTGGTTTGGTGGTGATGAATTCCTTTAGCTTTTTCTTGACTGGGAAGCTCTTTATCTGTCCTTCAATTTTGAATGATAGCCTTGCCATATACATTAATCTTGGTTGTAGATCCTTGGTTTTCATCTTGTTGAGTGTTTTCTACCAGTCCCTTCTGGCGTGCAAAGTTTCTGTTAAGAAATCAACTGACAGTCATATGGGACTCCCTTATTAAGTTAGTACTTGCCTTTCTCTTGCTGCTTTTCAGATTCTCTAACTTTTGCTGTTTTAATTGTGTCTTGGTGTGGACCTGTTTGGGTTCTTCTTATTTGGAACTCTCTGTGCTTCCTGGACTTGTATGTCTATTTCCTTTGCCAGGTTAGGAAAATTTTCAGTCATTATTTCTTCAAACAAGTTCTCCATTCCTTGTTATTTCTTTTTTCTTTCTGGTACATCCATGATTCAAATGTTGTTACTCATAATGTTGTCCCAGAGGAATCTTAAACTATCTTCATTTTTTTGGATTCTTTTTAAGATTTATTTTATTGTTTCTGACAGAGACAGAGAGAAGGGGGAGGACCCAGAGCAGTCCCCATAGTTGTAGGTCATCAGTTTTCAACATCGTTTCGGTCCACACAGGTGGGCGGGGGCCACGCAGGCTGGGAACCGGGCTGGGGGCCTCCCACATGGGAAGTATGCTCCCTTGGTGCCTTCAGCCAGGGACTGAATTTGGGGGCAAGAACCAAAATGGAGGCCTCCCACATGGGAAGCACACCCCAGTTCAGCATATGGGTCCACACAGGCCAGGGCCATGATTCAATCCTGTCCCTAGGGCTACAAGGCAAACGCTTAATCTGCTGAGCCATCCTGGCTTCCCTTCTTTTTGTTGTTCTGATTGGGTACTCTGCTACCTTTTCTTCCGAATCATTGATTCATGCCTCTGCTTCTAGTTTGGTGATTCCTTCTATTCCATTCTTCATTTCAGTTATTGTATTCTTTATTTCTGCCTGGTTCTTTTTTATGGTTTTTGTATCCTTCTTTATGTTTATTATGTCTCTTTGTTTAAATTTTCACCAAGTTCCTTGAGCATCCTCATAAACACTGTTTTGACCTCTGTCTCTGATAGATTGTTTGCCTCCATCTCACATAGTTCTTTTCCTGGGGTTTTCTGTTCTTTGATTTGGGATGTATTATATTTCTTTGTTTCTCATTTTGGCTGCCTCTCTGTGTTTGCATAGATTCTGCTCCTTAAACTGACACTGCTAGTTTCTTCTGTGGCTCACTGCTAATACCAGGAGGAAGTGAGAGGGCAAGAGTCTGGAAGGGTAGGTGGAAGAAGGCGACCAAGCTCCATACCTGTTTTCTGCCTGGTGCTGAGGGCAGCAAGGGCAGTGCAGGCTTTCGCTTTTTTGTATTTGGTTTGCCCCAAGGGCTCTGCCCTGAGTATTGAAATCAGCTATTTTATATGCTGATCCCTCAGGCAAGACAGCCTTTCCTCTCCTCTTTCCCAGACAGGAGAGAGGTTGTGGTGTGGCTTCTCACCATCCCTACCATTCCTCTTCCTTCTCTCATGAAGCACAGTGAATTTGGGCTATGGTGTCTCTTGGTACCCACTTCTGCACCTCCTGGGGCCAACGTGAGGGCTGGTTGCAGTGTCTCACGGTCCTATGCCTCTGTGACTCCTTTTCTCCATCCCACAGACCAAGTGAGGTCCGGAATACTCACCTGACACCTTCTTCCTCCTATCTCCCAGAGCCACAGAGTTCTAAGCAGGGACGCTCAGCACCTGTCTCTGCATTCCCAGTTCCCTCCTCCTCAGTTTGCTCCTCTTTGCCCACCTGCAGGTACTTGTGATGCAGTGAGTGGGTCTCTTAGCTGTTTGTGTGTTTGTTGTAACTTCCAGGGGAGTTTCCAGGAGAGCCTCTCATGCTGCCATTTTTGTTGAACTCCCTGACTCTGTGCCTTTTTAAAGATTTATTTTATTGTTTTTGACAGAGACAGAGAGAGACAGAGGAAAGGTGAGGGCTCAGAGCAGTCTCTATAGTTGTACGGTATCAGTTTTCGACATGGTTTCATTCCATATAGGTGGGTGGGGGCCATGCAGGGTGGGAACTGGACTGGGGGCCTTCCACATGGGAAGCATGCCCCCTCTAGCCAGGGGTCAAATCGGGGGGGGGGGGTGAGAATGGAACTGGGGGCCTCCCAATGGGAAGCACACCCCAGTTCAACATATGGGTCTGCATGGGCTGGGGCTGGGATTCAATCCTCAGCCTCCAGGACTGCAAAGTGAGCACTTAGCCCACTGAGCCATCCCGGCTTCCCCATTTGTGCCTTTCAATTCTTAGCATTATGTTATGAGGTTAATCCAAGTCCATTTATTTTCACTGTTGTGTATCCACACGATTTACTTATCCACTCTTTAGTTGGTGGATATTTAGGTAGTTTCCCCTTTTTCTGCCATTACAAACAATGCTGTAGTGATCATTTTTATAAACATCTCTGTATCAATGAGTTTGTCAAGAATAGATACCCACAACTGGAATTGCTAGGTTGCATGGTATGAGCATCTTCAATTTTACTAGATACAGATAAACTGCTTGTCAAAATGTGTCCTATCACTCACTATTCAATACTCTACTGTCCCAACTTCCCACATGCCACTCCTCTGCCAAGATCTCTAGGGATTTGCATGTTGCTAAACCCAACAGACATTCTATTATTTTAGCTGACCTACCATTCTACACATTCAGCCCAGTTTTCCCAGCATCACTGGCTCCTCTCAGTCTACCTACCAGACTTCTTAAAAGCTGATACTCCTCTGTGCTCAACCATGGATCTTATTCTGATTTAGTTTATATTCTCTCCCTATACTCTCACAGCTTAAAGTAGTATCTATATGCCTATAATCCAAATACTCAAATGTGCTTCATACCATAGCTTTTTCTTCTGAAATATAGAACCACAAGTATAGAGACCTGTTTGATCATGCCCTTTGACTGAGGAATTCAAACTTTATTTCTTGATCAGTTTTCTCGCTTCTACCACCTCCTGCTTTAGTGATCCTCATTCTACCAGCCAACTGCTCTTGCTGAATCCTCCCTTCACCCTCTCTCCACATCCAACCCATAACCATGGTCTCTCAACTATAGTTTGAATTTACCTGTTCTCTTCTTTTCCCATTGCTCAAAACAAGCCATCATTTTATCTCCAATTTGGACAAATGCTACAGGCTTTAATTAGACTCCTGGTTCCCCTGGTCTCTCTCTATTCCACATTTCATACAGCAGCTAAAGTGTTTTAAAACACAAACCAGATGTCACCAACCCCTGCCTTTAAAAAATTAATAAGCTTGCCACTTACTTCAGGATAAACTTTAAGATCCTTAATATGGTCTGCTTCCATGATTTTTCAGAGCCATGATTTTTCTACTTGATCTGATTTCTGCCTCTATCATCAGATTCATTTTATATTTTACTACCTTCCCCTCCCAGTTCCCACCAGGAACCTTTGTTGGGCTTCTTGAACTTGTGGTGATCCTTCAGAGTACTTGATCACAATTAAGTATATATTGATTTTGATGTTCATTAATATATTCTCTCCCACTAGACAACAATCAGGGAATGTTTGCTTTGTTCAGCACTGCATACCCATAACATAACCAGGTAGACATACACTTGAATGAGTAAACTAATAAACTTCACAGCCTGGTCAGAAAGGAGAAATTACCTCATTTACTAGGAAATAATACCCAGAGATCATGAAATTCTTTACCTAATATCACAAAATACTAGTATTTCAAAATTAAAATAATTGGTACTTCATATTACAATAAGACATCATTCTGCAACAGATTTTAATTTAGCACTCTTAACATTTGCATTTAATAACCTCAGATAGACCAGAACTAAAATGTATCTCTTTAGTCATCTGTCAAGCTAAACAACTCTATCCATTAACTATAACTCAATTCAATTCCTCCATGAGGTGTTTTCTGATAAAGCATAACTTTATTTCCTCATCTTAGAGACCAAACAGAATCAAGCAGTACTTTTTATGTAATTAAGCAGATATTCAATTGTTCAATAACTGATTTATTTATTTTTATTTTTTATTTTTATTGTTTTTGACAGAGAGAGACAGAGACAGAGAGAAGGGGGAGGGCCCAGAACAGTCTCCACAAGTTGTAATTCACATCATTGGTTTTTCCACATAGTTTTGTTCCACATGTGGGTGTGGGGCTGCACAGGGCAGGAGATGGGCCAGGGTCTCACCCTGGTGAGAACTGAACTGGGGGCACTCCCCAGTTCAGCATATGGGTCCACTCGGGCCGGGACTGGGATTCGATCCTGGGTCCCCAGGGCTGCAAAGTGAGCGCTTAACCTACTGAGCCATCCCGGCTTCCCTGATTTTATTTTTTAAGACTTATTTTTATTGTTTTTTTGACAGACAGAAACAGAGAGAGACAGAGAGAAGGGGGACGGCCCAGAGCAATCTCCATTATTGTACATGATTAGTTTTCAATATAGTTTCATTCCACACATGGGCATGGGGCTGTACAGGGCAGGAACTGGGCTGGGGGCCTCATGCATGGGCCCCGGCAAGAACTGAACTGGGGGCACACCTCAGTTCAGCATATGGATATGCACAGGCCAAAGCCGAGATTTGATCCTTGGATCCCATGGCTTCAAAGCCAGCGCTCAACCTGCTGAGCCATTCTGGCACCCCTCAATAACTAATTTAAGGGAAGCTGGGATGGCCCAGCAGGTTAAGCGCTCACTTTGCAGCCCTGGAGCCGGAGGATCAAATCCCAGCCCTGACCCAGGCGGACCCATATGCTGAACTGGGGTGTGCACCCAGTTCAGTTCTTGTTGGGGCCTATGTGGGAGGCTCCTGGCCCAGTTCCTGCCTGGGCAGCCCTGTGCCCACCTGTGGAGTGAAACTATATGGAAAACTAATGCTATCAACTATAGAGACTGTTCTGGGCCCTCCCCCTTCTCTTTGTCTCTCTCAGTCTGTCTCTTTCTCTGTCAAAGAATAAAAATAGGGAAAGCCGGGATGGCTCAGTGGGTTAAGGGCTCGCTTTGAAGCCCCGAGGACTGAATCCCTGCTCCAGCCCAGGCGGACCCACATGCTGAACTGGGGAGTTCCCACAGTTCAGTTCTCTCTCTGTCTGTCTCTGTATCTCTCTCTCTTTCTGTCAAAAATAAAATAAATAAAAACTTAAATAAATAAATAAATAAATCTTAAAAAAAACCCAACAAACTAATTTGAAACAATATATGCCAGACTTATTATACCAATAAACTGATTTTGTTTTTTAAATACTAGACAATTTAACACTTCAATTTAAGAGAGGAAATGCTTATTACATATACAAGAATGTTCATCCTTAAGGGTGAATCTAAGAATATATGAGTATTCATATTACATGTAACCAACTGCCTCCCTTTAGACAATGTTTCTCTTAGTTATACCAAATGCTCCTTCCCCTATAGTCCTGCACAATTAACATACCATGTAACTAGTTCAGAACCAAAACCAAACACAATTACATTTCTTTCATTAATATTTGAGAAATGTGTAATGCAAACTTAACTGGATTAAATTTACCTAAAAAATTGTTGCTATCAAACTTTAAAAGCATATGGACAATAAATCAAATGGAGAAGTATATTTTCATCTTCAAAGATGAATGGGTGGAGAAAGGGGTTAAAAGTCAAATTTTACAGTTATTTTTATAAAAAAGAAAACAATCTTTTGATTCAGTTTCTTACTTTAAAAGGATATAACTATTTAAAACCCACAAAGGTATCTTATTAAAAACTTCTGTAATGCATACATTGATAATTACCTTTATACCTTTATAAAACAAATCTAAGACATTCTTCTGCTTGAAAGTCATCAATAAGAGGATTTAAAGCTATCTACAGTTCATTTCTTACCTACATTTATAAAGTCTTCAGGATTTATCTGAGCCTGAAAAAAAACCTGCATACACTCAGATCCAGTCTTTACTCAAACTAGCCCCTCCACTTAGTAGTTCCTTCCTCCCTCCAATTTCCAAATACATCCATTTCAAAGTTACCACATATCCCACTCCCTCCAAGCAGCTCACCAAGAGTCCCTGTACTACTAAAATCACTTACTTTCAAAAGCATTTCTTTGTATCTCATTTGGGGCTCAATAATTGACTTACATTAAAATTATTTAATGCTATTCTTCTGCCTGTCCTCCCTACTCACCTCCATGCTGTAAGCCTCTAGAAAGTAAAAACTATAGATATCATTTAACTTCCCCTCTCCCATCTAGTGCTTAACACAATGGCTGGCATACAACAAATACTCAAAACACTTGAATTTTATAAAGGTCACAACTGTAGTGTTACTGCCTCAAGAGCCAGTTAGTGGAAATATTCACTAAACGTTGGGTTTCAGAATATGGTATCACTCATCTTTTTCTATCTACATATAGTCTCCCATTTCTTCCCTAAGACTTTTAGTTATATTTGATAAGAGTTAAGAGAGTTCTTTTTTCTGCATTCAATATATTATCAATGCAATGAAAGCATTAATATTGATGCTAAATAAATTGTTTTAAAGCAATTCTTATAAAAGACTTTATAAGAAAAACAACATACGTACAAGGAAAAAACACATGTACAGAAATGATCAATATCTGTTTTTACTTAAACCCTGTAGTCTCATATGTTCACCAAATATAAATGCTAGACTATAAAATCTCAGGCTCATACTTGGCAAACTGAGAGGTGTAAAAACTAAATGTTTCAGTTTGTAACATCCAGAAAGAAATGATCTGCTCAACAGAGCACTACAAGACTGCTTTCATTTGTAGTACCCGAAGAAGCCAAAAGAAAATAATACAAGTCCAAATGGCAAAATAAAAGCCATTTTATATTACTTAAAAAAACACATTTAGCAAATTAAAAAGCATTAAATAGAAAAGGCTCCTTAGAGTTTTCACTAAAAAGAAATTACTTCTCATTAATTTCATCTTCATTTTCACCTGTGGAAGATAGGTGGTAATAAAGTACATACCTGAATTTTTTGAAATATATTTTGTTCCTTAGAATACTATATAAAAGGTTAGAGGGAAATGCCAATGTACTGAATGAAGAAAGTACTCAAGGTTTGTGAACATAAATCAGCCCCATCCTAATTACCCTGAATTGTTAATAAGGTTCTACTAAAATGTAAACAAGACTATTGCTTTAAGAAGGTTAAGGCCTTTTAAGGCTATTGCTCTTTAATCACTGGAACACAAACTTCTAAATTATAATGAGTTATTTATTATGGCACAAAGAATATTTACTTTGAAAGATCAATTTGTGAGTGATAAAAGTAAACCTACTTTCAAAATATTTTGTATTTCAGACCTGTAACATTTAAACAAAATACAGAAGAAATTTTGAATGCTTTATAACTCCAATTTTAAAATCTATCTCTTCAATATAGACTTATACTATATATAAGGTACAATGTTAGCACTGTAGTTCATTCAACAACTACTTAACCCATGCGTATTGCTCTAGGGCTGAGGATATAAAAAATAAAAGTATCACTCAGCTCCAAGATTTGGTTGCAACCAGCCTGACTATAGAGAAAAGTAGCAGGATGAAGGAAAGGAGTAGGGAAGGGAAGGAGAAGGAAGGAGGGAGGTTGATTCTAAGCAGAGAGAATAACATGTGCAACAGCCTAAAACAGAGAGCATACCACACCCAGGGAATAAAGGTGAATCAGGTGAGGCTGGAAAACAAGAATTGGGTGGTGGTTGCTGAATAAAACATATGACTAGAGAGATGCATGGGATCAGACTAGTCCTGTGGGTTTGTTTCTCAAATCTGAAAGACATAACAATAGCTTTACAAATAAAACGTTACCTCCCAGATCTTGAGTGATGACTTTTATTATGTTAACAGTATAAATATAAAATTAGGTATGAACTCATTATGTTTATAGATACCATGTAACTATAAAACTAAAATTTAAAAAATAGAAAACAAAATTTAAAATAATATAACACCTAAAATGAATATAATATTGCATGTCAACTGTAACTGAGAAAAATATTTTTAAATAACATTAATGGAACAAATTAGGTTGTTTTGCAGAAACTAGACCAATGACATATTCAATCATGAAAATAATGCTCTCAGGTCTGGTTCTATAATTTTAAACCACTTCTGTAACTTGACTATAATAATACTAATGCAGAAAATGCTTATAAATGTTGTACTAAACGGATTTAATAATTTTTAGTGATAATTTGCTAGCTTAGAAAAATACAATCTTATACTACCAGACCAGCTGGCAGTCCTTAAATGTCAATTTTAAAGAGGCCTCTAAGTCTGGCAACCTTGTTCATTTGTGGTTTAGTATCTAATTTAAATCTGCATTAAACGTATATCCAGTACGACGACTGCTGAAGTTGAGAACACAACACCCATTCTGCAAACTGTTTTTTGCTAATTACAAAGACTGAATCCACCAGATACATCTCACAATGAAAAATATGCTACCACCTTCTGTGCCAGGGTTCTTCTGGGTTTGGTCTGCCTATACTAGCACATACTACGACATGGTCCAGTTTTACTCACCATCTTTCTCCATCTGAGCCACTGCAATATTATTAT
>PVKE010007109.1:39170-51951 GCA_004027555.1 Craseonycteris thonglongyai | reverse complement strand
CTGGGACTGAGGCTGGGGCTGGGCTGGGCTGGGCTGGGCAGGGGCTGGGCTGGGGTTGGGCTAGGCTGGGGCTGGACTGGGGCTGGACTGGGCCCAGCTTGTTGATTGGGGCCCTGAGGCAGATGCCCCCTCATATGAATGTTGTGAACACTGGGATTTCTAGAAACAACCTGAAGTGGGGAGATCTGTCTGGGAGAGCAGTTTCAAACTTGGCATAGTGTGGCCTTTAGCAAAAGCCTGAAAGATGACTCAAATCCTACTGCCAAGTATTATAAAATGACGGGCTGGGCCCAGTGTCCTGTAGAATTGCTCTCACCGAATTGCAGTCTCAAGGTCAGGCCATCACCCTGATGTTGATGAGGACATTCATGATGTGACACAGTCTTTGCTTTACCAGTACCCTCAGGAGACATGTGACCTACTTGAGGAACAGGAAACTGGCACTTCTCAGCATGAGACTTATTTTTATCTTAAGGACACAGTGAATCAGGTAAGTGTCTTCTCTGAGTGTTGAAAGTTTCTTAAAGCCAAATGTCAGTATTAAACCTGTGGATAGGGTTTTATAGTATGCATTTTTGTATTTACAAATTTCTGGCTCCATTTCATACCTTTATCCTTGTTGCATTCCTTCTTTTTCACCTACATTTTGTTTGTGTTGCCTTGATCCATTTTATGTATCCTTTAGGTTACCTTCCAGTAGTGTGCTAGAAAGTACAGTTATTAAATATCTAGGAATTTTGTGAGTTTCTTGTTAAACACTTGAGAGCTTGAAATCAGCCACAGTGGGAGTATTTACACCATGGATGTAGGCAAATACTACAAAACAGTTCATCTCCCCACCCCAGCCCTCCCTCCCAGGGAGCCAGTTTACCAGCTCACCACTGTTAAATACCTTTCTGGAAAAGGTAGAGTCTTAATAAATGTGTAAAAATACAGCCGCACCTCATTTAACAACCTTCCTGTTTAACGACTACTCAGATTACTACTGAGGAATCCCCTTTCTTAGTCTTGTTCCCACAGTTGATTACTATAGTATTCACTACATGAAATGTTCGCAATCAGACAAGACTACGTATTTCGTTTATAAGTGTGATGTAAATTGAAAAATGCATACCCTATGGCACCATGACACACCACAAGATATCCACCTTTAAGCTCTACTTATTGACCAGTCCACGTAATGACCTAGTCGTAGGACTAGAACCTGGCCGTCAAGTGAGGAGTGCCTGTATTACGAAATTATCAACCTCATTTAAATATGATATATAATTTTAAATCTTAAGAGCAGTGGCACTGTTTTGGGTCCAAAAATGTTTCAAGGGTAAGTGAACATATGAGGTTGTGTTTCACTGATGGCAAAGGAGGAACAGGAGTCATCTAAAATCTGCCTGCTAGTCAGTGGGGCTGTTGAGCTGTTCTGTGAAGGAGGACCTTCCAGTATGTGGATGTAGTGACAGCTGTTTGCATTTCTACTGATAACATTTTAAGTTGTACTCTGGTAGAGTGAAGATTTTGGTAACTAACTTGAGCAGTGTTAGAAGCAAGTTGATATCCTATTCCCTATGGGATGGTTGCTAAGGGACCAGTCAATGCAAATGAGAAGCAATAATATCCCTGGTTTAAAAGGGCAAAGAATTAGGCCTGGGAAGAGAAAATGACTCCCTACAGAGGACCAGGGGGTTTTGCAGTGACAAATGTGGATGCTTGTTCCACAGCTCTTTCTGTATCCATCTGTGGACAGAGAGCCACAGAGGAGTGGGGATGGAGCAAATGACAGAAAGCTGCAGTCAGGGCGGGCAGGGGCCCAACCTAATCTGTCTCCGCTTGCCTTGGAGTAAGTGCAGGGAGCTACAGAAAGCATGTTTGTTATCCGGAGCTGGCAGCCTGGTGATTGTAAACTTGGGCAATAATGGGAAGGAGAAGAGAAAAAGATCTCTGACAGTAAAATAGCAATTCTTGGGCTGCAAACAACGACAGTGAAGACCTGGAAAGTGCCCTGGACCTGTTCTTGGATCTCTTCCCTTCTTGCTCTGCACTTTCTCCCTTGCTGGTCTTATCTGATCTCACAGCTTTATTTTAATAAAGTTCAGTCTATCCATTTTTCTCTCATGGGTTGTGCTCTTGATGTTGCCTCTAAAGACTCATCCCTAAACCCAAGGTCACAGATTTTTCTCTTATATTTCCTCCTAGAAGTTTTATGGTTTTGCCTTTTTACATTTTGGTCTGTGATTCATTCTGAGTTAATTTTTGTGAAGGTGCAAGGAAGTCTGTGTCGAAGTTCACTTCTGTAGGGACATCTAGTTGTTCTAGCACCATTTGTTTTTTTTGTGTTGTTTTTTTTTAAGATTTATTTATTGTTTTTGACAGAGAGAGAGAGATACAGAGACAGAGACAGAGAGAAGAGGGAGGGCCCAGAGCAGTCTCCATAGTTGCACATCATTGGTTTTTCCACATAGTTTCATTCCACAGGTGGGCGGGGCTGCACAGGGCAGGAACTGGGCCGGGGTTGGGCTGGGACTGGGGCTGGGCGGGGCTGGGGCTGATAGATGTTTGCTGAGTAAATGAATGATTGGAAGAAGGGACGACTGGGTCCGTCATTCTCTATCTGGGTGTCCACACATGCAGCATGCTTGTTGGGTGGGAGGATAAGAACCTGGGGAAGCTGGCATGGTGAAAGGAGGGGCCTCATGTGGTGGAGCGGCCTCCAGGCCTGCCCTTCATTGTATGGAGGTTCTTCTGGGTCAAGTGGCCACTGAGTTGCTCACTGAGACAGGCATGTAGGAATGAGGGAGCTTCTGGAGGCTGGAGCTGGGGTGGGGTTGGAAGAGGCTGAGTGGGCCATGTTCCCAGGTAAGAAACAGGGCTGTGGGGAGGCCCTGCAGGCTTCTGAGGAAGATAGTCTTGCCCCCTGTAGACAGCCTGCATTTGGAAAACCCCTCAGATGATATCAGCAATTACAAGACTTGACCTGAGGGCACTGGACAAGGAAGATCTCTTGCCCAGCTCCTTCCAGCCTCTCCTTCCACATCCCCTGTCCCTCGTCTTCAAGCTGGGGAGTGGAGACCCAGTGGAGGGAGGGAGGGGAAGCAGGTGCTCCAAGTAGACCCCCCCCCACACACTCCAGACACCTCAAGGGAGCGGGTCAGATGGGTAGGAGAGGGGCTTGCTGGGGCCTGTGAAGTGGATGGAGCTGAGTATAAGGTCTGAGCTCTACCAGAACACCACTGAGGGAGGGAAGAGGGCCATCCTAGAGTATGGCTGATGGTAGTGTTCAGAAGAGAGAACAATGTGTTACGTGAGCTAAGTAAAGTGTCCAAGAGAAAATAAACAACATTTGGAGGACTGAATTTGCAAATCTCAATCTGTGAAGAACAGCAAAGGGTAACCTTTGTTTATGAGACAGCTTTACTCAAGATACAGAGGGGTGGGGAAGCAGAAAACATAATTCTCTAGACATAATATTTCAGACATTGCTCCAGGTTTCTTAGAACAAATTTTACACACTAGGCTAATCTTGGTGGGGAAAATATGCTGAGAGGCTACAGGCCCTGGTCTCAGCCCCATGTTGTTGGCCTTCCTCAGTGGCATTCCCAACATAACTAGAGAAACAGCCCCAGACCTCAGTTTCTATGTTACCAAAACATGCTAGTGAGCCCTGGATCACAGACATTTAGAATTTTAGAGCCAAAGGTATGAATTAGCTCATTCTTTATGATATACAAGATGAGGCAGGCTCAGAGAGGTGGATGGTTTGGTCAGGGTCACACAGCAAATTAGGGGTTATGATAAGCAGAAAAACGACCCTCTAAGATGCCCACACCCTAGTCCCCAGAACCTTCTAATATGTTCCCTTACATGGCAGAGGGGGCTTTTCAGTTATGATTAAGGATTTTGAGATGGGGAGATTATCCTGGATCACTGGGTACAATCACAAGAGTCCTTATAAGAGGGAGGCCAGGGGGGCAGAATTAAAGAGGAAGATGTGAGAGCCAATGCAGAGGTCAGGGTGATACAGCCATGAACCAAGAAATGCCGGTGACGTCTAGAACCTGAAAGAGACAAGGAACCACATTTGCCTCTACATCCTCCAGAGGGAACACAGCTCGGAGACCAGCACCTTGAGATGAACCCTGTAAGACGCATATCAGATTCCTGATTTCCAGAACTGAAAGATATCATTGTTGTTTCGTTAACAGCAGCAGCAGGAAAGCGACCCGGAGGTAAAGCTGGTGCTCATCTCCTGCCTCCTGTTCCCACAGCCTTTCTGCTGTGGTCCTGAGCTGGTGATGAAGAACAACAGCAATTCCTTGAATAGATCGAAAGCACCGGGTCCTGGCATGAACCCTGTGACAGGTGCTGTGACAGAGATCTGGCCAGTGATGGAAGATCTACCAGGTAGGGAAGCCTCTCTCTAAAGCGTGTGGTCAGCTCAGGTATGATTCAGGTGACAGCTGCCAGAGACCTAGAATGATCAGTGCTAAAAAGGTGGGGAGGCCACTTACAGGGCTCTCTGCCTAAGTGGTAATGGGACCCTGGCTGTGGGGTTGAGAGGCCCTTTGGAGTAGGGACAGCAGGACCTCAGCCGTAGAACATGACCCATGGGTTGGACACAGAGCAGGAATGTGTGGGGTGTATGGATGAGGAGGGCTGACCCTGCAGGGAGGCGTGAGTGCCCTGTGACTGTCACTCGTGCTAATGGCAGCAAATGAGTCTTAGGGAATGAGGTGGTCAGCCACTGGCCACTCATCTCAGGGCCTGGTAGGGAGGCTGGATGACCCAAATCACTTTCCCTTCCAGCTAGGACTGCTTTAAGGACTGAGATAGGGGTGGTAGGACAGGAGGGAGGGTATGTCAATGAAAGCAGCTTCAGGAAGCTGAACGAGACAGAGGCAGTTGAAATGATATAGAGGCTGATAGTTCTCACCATTGTCACAAATTCAATAGAGTCACGACAGTATACAAGTAGTGCAAAGTCCTGCTGTCACTGGAATATGGCTGTAAAAGAAGGGTACGTCTCCTTTTAAATGCCCACATTCCAGTAGCTCAGCAGCTCTCAAGCTTGTCTGGATCCTTGAATGACCTGGCGAGCTTAGAAAAATCCTAGGGCCTAGGAAGCTGGGATGGCTCACTTTGCAGCCCCTGGGGCCCAGGGGTCGGGTCCCAGCCCCAGCCTGTGCGGACCCATGTGCTGGACTGGGGCATGCTTCCCATGCGGGAGACCCCCGGCCCTGTTCCCTCCCTGTGTGGTCCCCTCTCACCTGTGTGGAGCAAGACCATGGTGAAAGCTGATGACATGCAACTGTGGAGACTGCTCTGGGCCCTCCCCCTTCTCTTCATCTCTTTCTCTGCTTCTGTCTCTGTCAAAAACAATAAAATAAATCTTAAAAGAAAAGAAAAAAAAAAAAGAAAAATCCTAGGGCCTGGTCACACCCCCAGCAGGAGTCCTATCCCTGACTTGACTTGTCTGGGTGCAGCCTGGGCACTAGGATTACACAGCCACTGCTCGTGTAGGCTCCACTAGCTTCCTGCCTGCACGTTGGATCTCTCCAACAACACAGCTGGGTTCACTGGGACTTGGGGCAGGAGCCTCCACAGTCTCACACAGCCTCCAGGCCATGGCGCTGGGCCACTGCCTCCCACTCTGGGCAGCTGCAGCCTCAGGAGATGCTGCTCTCCATAAAGCTGCAGCCTCCAGTGTGCAGCAGGCCCTCTTGTGAGTCCCCACAGAGCAGCTGACACGGGGCAGTGGGGCACAGTGGAAGCCCTAAGGATGAGGTGGCTCCCAGGGCCCACAGAGCCAGGTCTGTCCTCAAGAGCCCTCACGGGGCCAGGTTGTCCCCTGCCCAGGACTGTTCTGGGCATCAGCACCACTCATACTGCTCCTGGTGTCTGCCCTCATGTCATCCAACTCTAGGGTCTGACCTGAGCGCCCACTTCCAGCCCCCGGATGGTCACCAGTGGGAAGGTCCACACTCTACAGAAGAAACCTGCCCTCACTCAGAGTCCTGCCCTATGGCTTCCAAAGACATTAGAATTCAAATGTGTAGTGTCAGTACTTTCAGGGTACCTCTTCCCTCCATGGCCTGAGTAACCTGTAGCCTATAGAACAGGCTCTTCTGCTGGTGGGAGAGAGTGCAGAACTCACAACTGTGCCTTTCTCACAGCCGCAGTCTTCGCTGTGGACCCCAGAACACAGCCTCCCAAATAACCCAGATGATAATAGACAACAGTTCACAGCCTGAGTCCATCCAGACAATGGCCGTGTGTCTCAAAGAAACGGTCTTCAGTGTGGGGTAGATTGCAGAATTATGAATACAAATTAGTTACAAAAATGACTATGAGACAAAAAACAAACAAATGAGAAAAACCCCACAACAACAAACTTCAAATTTTAAGATGTTGAAAAATAGCTTTCTTTAAAGATTTATTTTATTGTTTTTGACAGAGACAGAGAGAGAGACAGAGAGAAGGGGGAGAGCCCAGAGCAGTCTCCATAGTTGCATGTCATCAGTTTTCAGCATGACTTTGGTCCACATAGGGTGGGCGGGGACTGCACAGGGAGGGAACTGGGCTGCCTCCGAATGACAGGCAGGCCCCCTCCAGCTAGGGGCCAAACCAGGGGGTGAGAACCAAACTGGGAGCCTCCTGCATGGGAAGCACACCTCAGTTCAGCATATGGGTCCACATGGGCTGGGGCCAGGATTCGATCCTTGGTTCCCGGGGCTGCAAAGCGAGCACTTAACCCACTGAGCCATTCCGGCTTCCTGGAAAAATACCTTAAGTAGTACAAAATCCAGGAAATGGGACCTAATATTTTAATTAATTAGCTGCCTAAGACATCTCTGTGCTGTTCTCCTTATTTTTTTATTTTTATTTTTTGGCTATACACTCTTTGATCACTTATCCTATTCTATAGAGTACTTTCTACTTGGCATAATTTCCTTTAGCACACTAGATCAAAATTTACTTCCTTTGGAAGCAGACTTCCTCAGGACAAGATGTGTCAGATATATCAGAATGGGATCTGACATGCTGGGAAATGAAACGTGCAACTTCCTCAGTGTTGTTAGTATTTTATAGGTTTATGTCTCATAGACACAGAGATGCTGATAAAAGTTTACCCAAAAAGAGAAAAGAATATGGTATGATGATAATCGTGTACGCTTCATTATGAAGACTATTCCTGACAAGGGAGAATGTTTGTTTTGATGAGGGCTGATGAGAACTGAGTCCTTTGCTTATCATTTTACACATCTGGTGCTGCAAGGAATTTTCCACAGCTCCTGGCTCTGTGATTTCAAACCTTGTCTCTGCTCCTACCCACATACTTCTGTTGCTGGGGGCCCCAAGACATGTTCGTGTTACAATACGGCCCAGAGCCCTCCACGCTCATGGACAGGCCAGAGGGCCCTGCACAGAAGGTGGTAGGACTGACTATTTATGGAAGACATTCTGGTACCAGGGCAGCCGGTAGTAACTTAATTATACAGACCTACTAACTGGCTCTCACTAAACCCAAACTAAATGTACCCTCAACCTTCTTTCATACCCTTTGAATCCCCCAAAACCTACGGCCATTCTACCATCATCTGGCCTGAAGGAGAGTGTGACATAGGTAAGGTGACCAGACGTCCCGCTTTTGGTGGGACAGTCCCGATTTTTAACAATTTGTCCCGCGTCCTGCGGCGTTTTAAAAAAGTCCCAATTTTTGCAAAGAATGCATGACAAGCTAGGGAATGGCAGGAGATAGACCAAATTTTTAATCAAGAACCCCCTCCTGCAGGGTCAATGGTGTCCCGCTTTACCAATGTTAAAATCTGGTCACCTTAGACATAGGGGACAGTTTGGAGTAGACAAAGTCAGGGGTCTTAGTCAGTGCTGGTTAAAATATTATACTTCTAGAGATTTTACAGAAGCATATAACCCTATTTCCAGGGTCTGTGAAATGAGCTGGCAAGAGAGGGGCCCTGAAGCTAGAGCTTCAGAGGTGTGTGTAGACTGAAACACCTGCCCAGTACCGCACGCTTCTTCCAGCTCTCTGCCTGCACATCTACTGGAAGTGGATCGACCTCCTGATGTGAGGCCGAGGGGACTGGTTTTACCCGCGAAGAGCCAAAAGGCCATTTAGAATGTTTTTTCCTACAGGAGGCGCTACCTCAAAATTCAAGCTTCCACCTTGTAGGAGACAGAAAACTACTTGAAAATTTAAAGCTTTTCTAATATCTGTTCATTAAGAGTTTTTTTTTTTGCCCATCAAGAACTAGCCGCTTCCCTTTTTATATCTTTGAGGACACCTTGCTGATTTTTTTAGTTATCTATTGTCAGTCACTAAATTTGTGTTGTATAATAAATCGGAGCCCACTAGTTCCTTATGAGCATTTTTAAATGTTATGTTGAATAAAATGGTACGGGTGCTCTGGGAAGGTGTGGCAGTTTCTTAGAAACCCAAACGTACAATTACTATATAACCCAGCCCTCTCACTGTGAGGGTCTCATCCCACAGAAGGGGAAATTTATGTTTACACAAAAACCTGTATAACAGTGCTCACAGCATCTTTATGTGGAATAGCCCCAAAATTGAAACAACCCAGACGTCCTTCCATAGGTGAATGGTTAAACAAACTGTGTGATACAGCCCTAATACGGAATACTACTCAGCAATAAAAACACAGACAAGCTACTGATGCACACTACACTTTAGATGGATCTTAAGGGAATTATACTGAGTATCAAAGCCAATCCTGAAAGGCTGAATGCTGTGATTCCATTTATGTGACATTTCCCACATGACCAAGCTATGGAGAACAGATTCGTGATTGCCAGGGGTTTGGGAGGTGGGTGTCACACAGTAGGGAGACGCGTGTGGATACAAAAGGGACCCTGTGGTGGTGGGACTGATCTAGATCTTGACTGTGGTGGAGGAAACGACACGTGATAAAACTGAGTAGAAATAAATACACCCAAAAGTAAACCATTGAGTGGGCACATGAGGAACTGGTGACCTCTGATTAAGATTAGTATGTCATTGACATTCTCAATGTTAATGTCCTGATTGTAACATTAGTATAGTTTTACAAGATTTTACCACTGGCAAACCTGAGTGAAGAATACATGGGATCTCTGTATATCATTTGCTATAACTTCATGTGAATCTACAATTATGTCAAAATAAACTTAAGTTTTAGAAAAGTTACATGGATATTTTGATAGTAGTAAAAGAAAAGAGTATCAGTAGTTTCTGGATGATCTGAGTGACCCCTTTATAGTGTTATAACCTAGTTTCCTGTGGCTCATCAGTGCTTTCCTTGGTGGGAATGTTTATTGCCAGTCACTTTGCATCAATAACAACCACTGGCAAGACTGGAGTCAAGGACAAGCCTCTCCAGTGAGCAGGTCAAATGTTAGGCACACACCAGAAATGATTTTGCAAGGCAGGAATGAAAAGAATTTGTATGGATCCCCAGTGTTGGTTTTATTCTTATTATGCTACTTAAATACATGTAAGCTCATATACAGCTATAAAGCCAAAACAAATTTCCAACTGAATATAATAAAAATGACAAAACCAATAAAATTCAAATTAGCAGCATTAATTTAACACGATGAATGATGCTATTGTGCTGAAACTCAATTGCTGATCCCTGAGTGGAGATGATCCACTGCTACAGAGCTGCCCACCATTTTTATTTGCAACTGGGATTTCTTTACTTGCAACTTGAACTTTCTAGGAAGCCAGGAGGGCAAGTCGGAGGAGGCCCCAGACCTTCTAGAATAAATGTAGCCAGGGCCACCAGTTCTCCACTTTAATAACATGTGTCTTGGGGAAGCCGGGATGGCTCAGTGGGTTAAGGGCTCACTTTGCAGCACCGGGGACCGAGGATCAAATCCCGGCCCCGGCCTGTGCGGACCCATATGCTGAACTGGGGAGTTCCCCCAGTTCAGTTCTCTCTCTGTCTCTGTCTGTATCTCTCTCTGTCAAAAAATTAATAAATAAAAATAAAATAAAATAAAATAACATGTGTCTTGCCCAGACACAGCCCTAAGCAGCTGGGTTAGCTAGTTTCCTGGCCTTTGCAAATACTGTAGGGGGTGTTGCTCCTGTAGGCTGAGCGTTCATGAAATGGCCACAGAAAATCTGACAGTCATCGTGAGACTGGAAAATTATGAAAAGCAGATACAGAAATGGAATATTTTAGCTATTGAGAGGAAAAGGCACAGAGCTTCTGAGAAAAGCACAGTAAGACTGCACAGTTCAGTAAGGTTCATGATAATGACCTTGAGCCTTAAATGCAAGGTTGAGTTAGGTTGAGAATCGCATGTTTCAGAAGATTGGACAGTCCCATGTGGACCCATACGTGTTTTTGAGTTCTGGGCCTTGAATGAGCACACTGCAGTTAGCTCCAGACCTGTGCATTTGGGGGCACTCCCTCCTAGAAGGGAGAGGGCCTGGTGTGTGTGTGTGTGTGTGTGTGTTGGGATGGGGGAGGGAGACTGAATTCTATGAAACGCAGACATAATTAATCATGGCCTCACACACAATTAACCGTGCCCCCCAAACCTTTGCACCCAAGATTGCTTATAATTGCCCCCCATTTCAGGATTTTGAGGCAGCACCTCCAACCTTCTGAGCTTCCATCTCCACATGGCTTCATGCCTCTTCTGACAGATAATTATGGCTGAGTGTGAGCATCAACAGGAAAGCCGACCCCTTATCTTCAAGTTGAGCACTTAACTGAGCATTTTAAGACAAATTATTAATAACAGTGCTCAAGAAAATGATAGAAAAAGCTTCTGAGATATTGACTTATGTTGTGACTTTGGAAGAAAAAGGCCATTTCCATGATAAATAGGGGAACTTTTTATGAAGTAATTAAATATTAATTTATCCAACAAATATTTATTGCATACCTTCAATATTCAGGATAGCTTATTAGGAACCACAGGGGACACAAAACCATACATGATTCAGTTCCTAAACTAATGAAGTTTACAACCAGGGAGTTTAAAAAAAGATTGATTGTTTAAAAGACCTGCAGTTATAAGGAAGTGTCAAAAAATGTTCAGTCTTAGCACTTGAGGAGGAGAGCTCGCTGAGCTACCCCTGGAACAATACCCGTGCAGGGATGGGCAGGAACAGGAAAGGGGGCATGCCCCATGGGCAGAATGGTGTGGGCAAAGTTGTGGGGGGAGGAGGCAAGGAAGCGTGAGTTTCTCTGGACTTTGAAATACTGATGGAGAAGTAGCTGGAGACGGGCAGAGGCCACAGCGTAAAGCATTGTTCAATGCCAGGCTAAGGAGTTAAGCTTTACTCTTTGGGAAGGGAATGACTAATAGAGGTGTTGTAGCGCGTGGGATGGACAATTAGGAGAGACTAGGATGGCCTCCAACTAGGAGGCCACTGCAGGGGTCCAGGTAGAAGGCCCGGAGAGAGGCCGCGGAACATTTTAAATCATTTCAGGAGTCTGGCAAGACTATGTCAAGTCGTCTGGAGGAGGTGCTATATCATTCTGGTCAGAAGATATAGCACCATGTTTGATAAGGCTTTATGGGTTACACCAGGGAGGGGGACCCAGCCTCTAAGACATTCTCTGCCCAAAAGCTTCTTTAGCATTTTTAAATTCATGTTTTTAAATTAACCGACCAAGTCTATGTTCTCTGTAGGTTGATATTTCGCAATTCTGAACTGATCCCACAGTCACGTGGTTTCAATGCGCTGTGCCTTGAACAGAAGGTGACCTACAGGTGGCAGTGAGTCCCACAGCTATTGCTACAGGTGGTCAAGACCCTTCTCGCGTTCTAGGAGTGTGTGTGCTGCCCAGTAAGTGCACAGCAAAGGCAGCCGTTTAGAACCATGGTTTCTATGAAAGACATGGTTCAGCTCAGACCTTCCTTTATTGGTTATTCATTTGGCTGAGGATGCTGAGTCATACTATGTGCAAGGAGCCAGGCCGCCTCTATGGCCACCGGCCCCAGTGACCGTCCCACTCTCTGAAATCCTGCTCTTGGGGGCGTGTATGGCGCATCTTTGCTTCTCCTCACTGGCAAGTTCATCCTTCCAGACATAAGGCACCAGGGGTTCACCTGTTGGGTGAGATCCAGACTGAACAGAAGGGAGGAATGGATTGAGGGTCACCTTTGTGGGGAAACGAGGGAGTAAGCCATCACGTCACCTCTCAATGTGTCACCATGAAGAAAGCAGCCTCGCTAGTACATGTGGCAGCGACCGCAGCTCCTGCAAGCAGGGTGCCCCACCTGTGCCAGGCCCCGTGGGCCAGCTTTAGAGATGGAGCAAGTTGCTTTCACAGGGACTGGGGAACGTTGCCCAGGTTGCACAGCTTGTGAGCTTGATTTCAACTCCAAGCTTCCGCCCTGGCTTCACCTCCCTGCTGCCCGTTTGGGTATGACATAGGGTTGCCTTTGGCTGCGAGCAACAACCTGGCCACTGTAGCCTGAACAGGTGTGGGGTTCATTGCCTTCTCTCCAGTGCTTAGCACAAGGTCGGGCACATACTGAATGACGGTGTAATGTTAAATGGATGTTAAGTGAATTCAGTGAGAGTTAGGTGAATACAAGAGTGAATGATGGGGAAAGCCGGGACGGCTCAGCGGGTTGAGCGCTCGCTTTGAGGCCATGAGGACCGAGGATCGAATCCCGGCTCCGGCCCAGGCAGGACCCACATGCTGAACTGGGGAGTTCCCACAGTTCGGTTCTCTAACTGTCTCTGTCTCTGTCTCTCTCTCTATCTGTCAAAAGTAAAATAGAAATAACTATGCACTGAAGA
>PVKE010007109.1:0-39070 GCA_004027555.1 Craseonycteris thonglongyai | reverse complement strand
TAAAAAATAAAAAAAAATATAAAAATAAAAAAAAAAAAGAGTGAATGAGCTCCTTCAATAATAATTCTACTAATATCTTGTATCAACATAACATTGTACTGTCAATGCTCACTCTCATTTCAGGGGTGACAGAGAAGACCCTGTGCTGTCTCACCTGTAAAAACAGCTCTGTGCAGAGCCCAGGACCCCCGTTTTGCACAGGAGGAAACTGAGGCTTAGGACGTTTAAGTGACTTGTCTGAAGTCCCAAAGTAAAAGCATCACCATGTAGAATTCAAAAGCCTTTTCTTCTGACTTTGAGGACCCACCCCTTCTTCATCACTATACCTCTTTTCTCTAAATAACCAGGTGACACTGAAGCACAGTCTCTGTTGTCATTAGCATTGTTTCCAAAGTAGGTGTAGAGATTTTACCAATGGGCTGGTTCTATTAAATGCCATGAACCAGTAGCTCCCACCCTTCGCTTCCTGGGTGGTCTTTCATCCTGCTGTGGAAAGCATCTGTGAGCTTCGTGCTCAGAAGGCCAGGGGGAAAAAACGTATTAGGTTTTCCAATATGATAATAACATAAAAGAAATTTATGGTGCCCCGGAGGGAGAGAATTACAAATGGATGAAAGGTGACTATGTAACGTAGAGGCGCTTTTATTTTTTTTTTAGGGTGTAAAAGTAAATAGAAGAAAATAGAGTGCAAATAGAATTTGCAGCAAATGGAAAGCAGTGGGCCTGTTTCATGGGCGCTCCCGCTTCCACCCACCTTCCTGCACAGTGATGCCATTTGTAACATTTCCTACTTAGTCATTTTTCAAATAGCTCTACAGTCTCTCACTTAGTTGCCAGTCTCCAGGAGATTCCTGGAGCTCTCTGTGCGCGAGGTGTGGCTTTGGCCAGGCCTTTCCTGCCCTTCTTTCTTTCTTTCTTTCTTTTTTTTTATTAAAGGTTTTATTTTTATTGTTTTTGACAGAGAGCAAGCAACCGAGATAGAGAGAAGGAAAAGAACCCAGAGCAGTCTCCATAGTTGTACGTTAGTTTTCAATATCGTTTTTGTTCCACAGGTGGGCAGGGGGCTGCACAGGGCAAGAACTGGGCTAGGGACCTCCCACATGGGAAGCTTGCCCTGGTGAGAACCGAACTGGGGGCCACACCCCAGCTCAGCAAATGGGTCCATATGGGCTGGGGCCAGGATACGATCCTCAGGCCTGGGGCTGCAAGACAAGTGCTCAACCCACTGAGCCATCCTGGCTTCCCCCTGCCCTTACTTCTTTTTTTTTTTTTTATTTATTGTTAAATTTAATGAGGTTACATTGGTTGGTAACAATTAGATAGTTTACACATGTACAAGTCCACATCACATCATTCATGCATCGTATTATGTGCCCATCACCCAGTATCAGTTCCCCTTCTATCACCATATATCTGGTGCCCACTCCCACCTCCCCCCACAACTCTCTCCCCCCCAGCCCCCCTCCATGCCCTTACTTCTGCATGCTCCTTTATGGGCTCTGGTCTCTGACACAGCCCTTTCCCTCCCAAACTCTCAGGCAGGTTGTCAGAACTTTGCCCCCTACAGGGGGGCACCCGGGGACCTGCACACCAGCCTGCGGTGGGGTTCTGCCCACTGCCCTCTTACTACAGGCTCTGCCCTGCTTGCACCATCCCTGCCCTGCCCAGGGGGCAAACTGGAGGTTCCTTGCAGCCCATTTCTGCCCTGAAACCCAGCTGCACCTCACCCAGGTCACTGACCATCAGTAACTAAGTTCTCTTGTTTCCCCCAAGGCTTGCCCCATACTCCAGTCCAGACGTCACCGTTCTTGAGGAGGCCTCTGACCCTCCACCCACAACAATCTCCAGCTGCTGTAGAGGCTCCTAGACTTAATTACCAAACATCTTGTCTCCCTGCCTGCTGCTTTCCTTGTCCTCCCATCTGGCAGGCCAGCTTTGAGTTTTGCTCTTAAGCTTTTCTTTCTGATTCCCATTCTCTCTTCCTCTGACCTGTCATTGGCACAAACAAGCCAGGCAGCCCATCTCAGCGTGGGAGGAGACGATTGGTTCCCCCCAGGAGCGAGCCATAGCGTTGGGGGTAGAGAGCCCAGGCAGAGAGGGGACAGGATGCTTGTCTTGTCCTTACAGTCCTACTACACTGTCCCCTCTCCACTCCTCATGCTTCCCTTGGCCCCTTCTGCCTTCGACTTGCCTTCCAGCTCTGCTGGGCTAGGAGCTTCCACGCCTGGCCCCGCCCGTCTTGAGCTCACTGCTAATCTTCTGCTTAGGATGGTGCAGACCACCCATGACTTCCCCTTTTCCAATCGCATGCCTCATGTGGGCCAGGCTTCTGACTGGGGGTAGGAAGCCAGACCCAGAATACCTGGCAGATGTGCCAAGGGGCCGGTGCAGGAGGGCTCCCAGGGGCTGAGGCTCTGCCCCCACCTGGCCCACATTTTGGTTGCTGGTTCCTGGGGATGTTGGGGGATCAACCAGCTCTCCTAGCATCATGCAACCATGCAGGGCATGCACGCAGCTGCTCGAGGTCTGTTTCTGGGGTGCCGCTTACTCTCTGCTGCTGTCTGTCCAGAGCTAGAGTTTGAGTCTCCCTGTCCTTCCTCTCTCCTCAGTGTCCTGACTGCCTCTGTCCCTTAGTTTCTCAAAATCCACCACAGGGTGCCACACGTGTTCACATCAGAAGTGAAGGTAAGTGCCGGGACACCTTCACTTTCTTAAAATAGAACTCAATAACACAAACTGAATTACGGTGGTTTTCAAAGGTGAGGTCATTGTGTGCAGAATTTCAGCTCCTTCTGAGTTTAGTCAGACTGAGCCAGCCCTCCCAGCCTGCTAATGCCGGACACAGATACCATCAGGAGTCTGGATTTTCTAAGCAGGGGTCCTAGGGCGTGGGGAGCTTCTCCCAACAGCCAGCCACGGACCACTGCCTCGTGGCTCTGTGATAGGTTCTCCTTCTCAGACATCCAGTCCCGCCCCTCGAATATAACAAAGTCTTAAAAAGTGAATGATGCCCAGAAGAGACAAGACAGAGAAGCTCAGAGACCCAGAAAGCTCATGCATAAGCTAGAAGGCGGACACACCATGCTGCTCCAGGAGCTGATGGGGGGTGGGGGTGGGGGTGGGGGGGCAGGGGGCAGGAGCTTCCCGGAGGATGTGAACAGAGAGCAGAGTGAGCCTTCACTGTGGCCATGGGTGCGAGGGAAGGAGCCTGTTAAAGCCATGGGGCCAGCTGTCTGTTCTGTGCACTTGAATACATTCTATTTAACATACAAGGGAACAGAAAACAAGGCATTAATTAACCCTTTTCTCTACTGCCATCCACTGATTTTTTCTCAAGCCTGCAATATTGATACAATTTGCTCTTTCTCTCTGCCCTCCCTTTCTCCCTCCTGTGGCAGATGTTATGTAGTCTGTGCCCTGACTTCCTTAAGATCTTCTCAGGGGGAAGCTGAATGGCTCAACAGGTTAAGCGCTCACTTTACAGCCCCAGGGACTGAGGATTGAGCCCCGGCCCTGGCCTGTGTAGACCCATGTGCTGAACTGGGGTATGCTTCCCGTGCAGAAGGCCCCCAGTTCAGTTCTTGCCCCCTGGTTCAGACCCTGGCTCGAGAGGGCATGCCTCCCATGCGGGAGGCCCCCAGCCCAGCTCCCACCCTGCACAGCACCCCACCACCACCACCACCACCACTACCTCCTGTGTGGAACAATGAAACCATGTTGAAACCTGATGACGTACAAGTATAGATACTGCTCTGGACCCTCCCCCTTCTCTCTGTCTGTCTCTGTCAAAAACAATAAATCTTTTAAAAAAAAAGGGAGGGGGAGGGGTGGAGCTGGTCTGGCTCAGCCCTTTAAGCACTTGCTTTGTAGCCCTGGAGCCCAAGGATCAAAGCCCGGGCCTGGCCCAGGCGGACCCAAATGCTGAGCTGGGGTGTGCCCCCAGTTCAGTTTTTGCCGGTACCTAATGAGGGAGGCTCCCGGCCCAGTTCCTGCCCTGCGCAGCCCTGCGCCCACCTCTGGGGTGAAACTATATGGAAAACTAATGCTGTCAACTATGGAGACTGCTCTGGGCCCTCCCCCTTCTCCCTATCTCTGTCTGTCTGCCTGTCAAAAAACAATAATAATAAATCTTTAAAGAAAAAAAGATCTCAGGTCATTTCCTTGCCATTTAGTTTTTCACAGCACCATGCCTGCCCTGCATTTCCTAGTCCCTTGTTTTGTCTTGCTTGACTTTTTTCCCAAGCACTCTCCCCTTTCATTACACACACACATATATCTATCTATCTATCTATCTATCTATCTATCTATCTATATATATATATATATATATATAGGCCTAAACCTATGTTTTAACTGTAAAATTAGGGGGTCGTCTTATACTCCCGGTTGTCTTATACGCCGGAAAATACGGTGTGTGTGTATATATATATATAAATGCTTCTTTATCATATATAATCTGCCTGTCTCCTGTGGAACGGGACCTTTAGAAGGACAGGGTCTTTATTTGCCTTGTTCCTGCTGTATCCTCGTCTAGAAGCAGCAACTGCAGGAGCCGCTGCGGGAACGTTCCCTGAATGAAGGTGTGGACGTAGCTAACAAGAAGCCTGGAGGCAGGGGGTCAGGGCTGGCGTGAGGCCCATCAAGGATGCCGTCTCCTTCATGCTCCCCCAACGGCTTCCAGGCAGCACGTCCACATTCCGGGCAGGAAGAAGGGGAAAGCCAAAAAAAGCACCTGCCTACTGTCGTCAGCCCTCATGACAACAGAAAAAGAATAGCTTATGTCCCTCATGACAAGAAGCAGGCCACCAGTTGCAAGAGATGCTGGGACATGGCCACTGGGAACCCATCAGGTTCTGCTGGAAAGGACAGAGCAGAGAAGGGGAATGGGTTGACCACCCACAGTGCCTGAAGCACCCTGTGTCCTTTATTGCTTCCCCACGTCCTGATGTGGTCCTGGGTGAGCATCACCGGGCGTGTGAAAGGAGATGGGGGCAGGGAAAGTAGCTTGTTTGGGGCCTGTGTACCTTCAAGGCATTGCGTACACACACGTGCAATGGTGAGTACCCAGGTCATCTGCAAAGAACTCAAATCTATTCGCTCATATAGGCAGGGGAAGGGATTGTTTTTCCTTTGAAACGGTTCAATTTTAAGTTCCTGTACAAAATGTGTGCATGATGCAGGTGTCCTTTTGTATTGCACGTTGCTTCATGGTGGTTCACAGATGTTGCCTCTTTTACGAATGGAAGGCAAGAGCCTCCTCCAGCAAGAAGATGACAGCTAGATTTATTGCGGTGATCTGGAACCAAACCCACCGGATCTCCAGGGTCTGCCTGTGTTGTTATTCCCCTTCCTCCTGCTTGGTGAGTTTGTGGGATTCTCATTTTTGTTCATTGGTAGAAAACCGTGCAGTATTTCATGTCTACACTTTGACTTAATGTCCGATCTGTGCTCACAGCCTACCTCCTTCTCCAAAGACGGGTTGAACAAAACTGATGGGAGCGAGAAGTCGGTCCTTCCTGCAGCCTCTGATTTCCACAAAGAACTTAGCCCAGAGATGGATTCTAGAGAAGAAATTTCAGTTGATCACCTCCTCCCCACCCTCCTTTTGGATTCTGGACTTACCTCATTTTATTTTGTCAGAAAAACCCAGAACTAACTCACCAAAAAGGATCCACATAAAAAGTGATATGTAGGAGTTTTTGAATAAAAATCAGCCATAAATAAGCAATAAATCCTCCAGAGGCCCGTTGGAAATGGATAGCAATAACGTCGTGTTTACTGCCTCATTCCCAAAGTGCAGATATTTGTTATAATTCAGGGCAATTCATTGTTCTAGCCTGGCATTCATAAAATTCTCATCATAGTATTAGAGTAAGAACCCATTTCCTAGGACGTATTGTTTTAATAAACTGAAATTAGTGGCTTCTAAACAGCCGTCATTCATTTTTTGGAGGAGGACGCGTGTGGACAGCTGAAGATGTGTGTGCAGCGCGCTGTGTGTGTGCAGTTTGCTCTGAGCATTTGCACGGGGCTCGGCGGCTCCCCGGGAGCACGTGGCGCGCACGCTGCAGGGCCGGGCTGGGTGCTGGGGGCCCCGGGCCGCCCCTCACGCTGACCATGCGCTTTCCCACTGCGGCGCCAGGGCAGCCCAAGTCCCCGCGCCGGTCCCAGCACCAGCCTCTTGTGTTACAGCTCGCTCGCCCTGACTCAGCCAGTCGGATTCCCCAAACCGAACCCAGCGGCCCACCTGGACCAGGAAGCGGGGCAGGAACCCCGAAGGCCAGGCTCACCAGGACACGGTGTGAGACCTCGGGCTACAACACGGGACCCGGGCGCTGCTCCGACCCCTCGTGTCTTGTGTTGCAGCCGGAGGGACGCAGGTGCGCAGCAGAGCCTGCTCCGCAGCCCCGGGACTCGGCGCAGAGGCACCGCGCGGCGAAGGCGAGGCCTGGCCCGGCCGCAAGGTGGGTGCAGTGCCCCGAAGAGTGGTCCGGGGCAGCCCGGCACCCCGCCGCTTCTTGGGGGGCGATCAGTCTCAAGCAGGGCTTCTCCCAGCGCTAGTTCGCGTGGGGTGGCGTGTGCCAGCCGCCGGGCGGCGCGGCTTTGAGGACGCCCTCTGCCCCTCACCCCTGTCCCAGCTGCAAGGGCAGCCATGAAGGCAGTGGCACCCCCAAAATCTCTCCTGTTGGTGGGAAAGCCTGACATTTAGACCTGCGTTCTGGACAATAAGCAATGCATTTTCTGCAAGGTGGCCGTTTGAACCACCACAGGCGTCCGCCAGGTTTTATTGGTGGCATTACTGTCCAGCATGACAGGGGCTCGAGAGGGAAATGAAATCATGTGAATTTCCACAGGGAAGAATCCCCAACGGAGGACCCTAAAACGGGGTGGGAGGTTCCAAGGCGAGCGCTGTTCACCATCCCTTGAGTCACAGTCCTGGGGTGGGAGCAGGGGACACCGGGTCCAGTGAGGGACTCCTGCCTTCACGGCTGGGCCCTGGGGTCACAGGTGCATGGTGCCCGCCATGAGGCAGCGTTTTCCATGGACAGCCCATCACCCTCCACCCCGTGAGCACCTGGGGCCAGAGTCCCCACACCTGAGTCAGACGTGGACACATCCGTTTATTCTCTCTCCTCACCGGCCTCCTGGTGCTCCCAGAGCCTCCTCTTTTAGAAGGCGCTGACTAGTTTTTAAGTGTGAGGGTTTCACGTGCTTCCTTCTGTGGGTGATTTGGAAGGGAGTAGACTACAGTGAGCATTAAACCTACACGGACGGAACCAGGTGCTGAGAGGATTGGGATGGAGGGCTGGCCCTGGAATTCTTAGGCAGCTGTCTTTAGTTAGGAAAGTACCTCGGGATGGAAAGTGAGGTTCTGCAGGTGTTGTTTGGCAGACATCAAGGGATCAAAGAAGCATCTCGGTTGCTTAGAAAGAAGCAATAACTTTGGGGAAGGGGCGAACCGACAGGAAGGGGAAGAGAAGTTAGTGGGGCACCATGCAGGGGTTTTATTGTGCCATTTGAAGTGGTTTGTGTTCCTGACAAAGAACCCATCTTGCCTTCTCTGACATTCACTAAAGTCTATTATATTGACAAAAACCTGGTGTGAACGGTGTTCTGTTGCTCCTTGGCTTTGGTGGAACTTGAGGGAAGGGGCTGAGTGTCTCATTAATAGCACGGGTGAGGAGATGATCTGATGAATCACGATGTGAACTAATGTGGGAGAAATCACCGTGGAGGGTGTGACGGTTAATGTTCTGTCAGCTTGGCTGGGCTTCGGTGCCCAGATATTTGGTCAAACATTTTTTGGATCAGATTATCATTTAAATGGGTGGACTTCAAGTAGAGCAGAGTGCCCTCCACACGTGAGCAGGCTTCATCTGTTACTTGAAGGCCTTAATAGAACAAAGAGTGACTTCCCCTGAGCAAGATTGCGTTCTGCCAGGGGACTGACTGCCTTTGAACTCCAACAGCAACTCTTCGCTGTGCCTTCAGAGTGCGTGCCTACCCTGCAGATTTTGGATTTATCAAGCCTCCAGAGTTGCTTGAGCTGAATCCTTAAAATCAGTCAATCAGTATCTCTATTTACTCTCCTGTTGGTTCTACTTCTATAGAGCACCCTAATGCAGGAAAGGATATCAAATTAAAATAGAGCAGAGAATGAGGATTTGAGACAGTCCTTACATTTATTTGAGGCAGGAAGACTGCTGACAATAAAGGTAAAGGCTTAGTGTGTTTTTTAAATGTTGATTTCTAGTTTAATTCTACTGTGGTTAGAGACCACATTCTGTTTGATTGCAACTCTTTAAATCTACTGACTTGTTTGATGGCCTGATATATGATCTATATTGGTGAATAGTCCATGCACGCTTGAAAAGATTGTGTATTCTGCTGTTGTTGCGTAGAGTGTTCTGTAAATGTCAGTTAAGTAAACTTGGTGGATAGTGTTCACAGTTTCTGTTATCTTTACTAATGTTTTCATCTGCTTCTTCTAGAAATTACTGAGAGAAGACTGTTAAAATCTCCAAGTAAGATGAAGGATTTGTTTGGTTCTATCTATTTTTATTTCCTGTATTTGTATGTGAAGGCCTGTACCTGGGTGCGTGTGGTTAGATGCGTCAGGTCCTGTTGGACTGATTCTTTCATCATTATGAAACATCTCTCTTGTCACTCATGATAATTCCTGTTTGGAAGTCTACTTTCTCTGTTATTCACATAGCCACACCAGTTTCATTATGATTAGTGTTTGTGTAGCATATTTCTTTCAACCCTTTTACTTCAGAATGTATCCTTATATTTGATGTATACCTCTTATAAATAACATGTAGTTAGATCTTTAAAAAAAAAAAACACTCAAATGACTGTCTTTTATTATTATTATTTTTTTTTTTTATTGTTAAATTTAATGGGGTGACATTGGTTGGTAACAATTAGTTTCCTGATGTACAACTCCACATCACATCACCCATGCATCGCATTATGTGCCCAGCTCCCAGAATCAGCTCCCCCTCCACCACCATATATCTGGTGCCCACTCCCACCTCCCCCCACAATTCTCCCTCCCCCCTCCTCCCTCCTCTCCAGGTAACCACCAAACCATTGAGTGTGTCCATGATGCTGGTGCCCTCTCCCACCTCCTCTCCCTCTCTCCCTCCCCCCTCCTCCCCTTCCCCCAGGCAATCACCAAGTTATTGAGTGTGTCCATAGGTCTCTGTGTCTTTGTAACTTTCAGTTTTATATTCCACCTATAAGTGAGGTCATATGTTTCCTGATTCTTTCAGTCTGACTTATTCTGCTTAATAAGATGGTCTCTAGGTCCATCCATGTTGTCACAAATGACTATATTTCATCATTTCTAATCGCTGAGTAGTATTCCATTGTGTAAATGTACCACATCTTCTTTATCCAGTCATCTATCGAAGGGCATTTTGGTTGTTTACATGTTCTGGCCACTGTGAACTGTCTTTTATTGAAGTGAAGTGTATTTACAGTTACCATAATTGCTGATATGGTTGTATTAAATCACTTTATCCCTATTTCTGTTTGTCACCCCTGTTCTTTGTTCCTTGTTTAATACTTTCTCTTGGATTAATCAGTAGTTTTCATCCATTTTATCTCTATTTTCTTTTTAGCTATACTGCTTAGGTGGATAGTTGCTGAAGGGGTTGTATACATTCTGAAGATCACAGTCAACCTTGAATTAATATTATACTATTACACAAACAATATAAAAATCTTACAGCTTTTGTTTTTTAAAGATTTATTTTTATTGTTTTTGACAGAGAGAGAGAGAGAGATACAGAGACAGAGAGAAGGGGGAGGGCCCAGAACAGTCTCCATAGTTGCACATCATTGGTTTTTCCACATAGTTTCATTCCACAGGTGGGCGCAGGGCTTCACAGGGTAGGAACTGGGCCGGGGTCTCACCCCGGTGAGAACTGAACTGGGGGCACTCCCCAGTTCAGCATATGGGTCCACTTGGGCCAGGACCGGGATTTGATCCTCGGTCCTCAGGGCTACAAAGTGAGCACTTAACCCACTGAGCCATCCCGGCTTCCCCCTTACAGCTTTTTTTAACTCTATTTTTTGCTTGTGCTATTTTTGTCATATATTTTACTTCTATATTTGTTATAAACTGCTCCATGCATTGTTATGGTTTTGCTTTAGTCAATAGTTTTTTCAAAATCTTTTGCTTCTGAAATATTTATAGACTCACAGGAAGTTGAAAAGTTAGTATAGAGCAGTGGTTGGCAAACTGCGGCTCGCTACGGCTCGCGAGCCACAGTTTGCCGACCACTGGATAGAGGATCCTGTGTATCCTTCCTCCATCTTCCCCCAGTGGTAGTATCTTTACTAGAGTTCAATACCAAAACCAGGAAATGAATATTGGTATAATACAGGGATGCTGGGATAGCTCAGCAGTTGTGTGCTTGCCTTGTAATCATGAGGTCCGGTCCCTGGCCCGTGCAAACCCACATGCTGAACTGCGGTGTAACTGGTAACCAAACGCCTAGGTGGCAGTGAAGGTTCTCCCCTCCCACGCAGGAGGCCCTCAGTTCGGTTCCCGCCCTGCATGGCCCCACATCCACCTGTGTGGAAAGAAACCATGTCACAACTAATGATGTACAACTATGGAGACTGCTCTGGACCCTCCCCCTTCTCTCTCTCTCTTTCTCTCTCACTCTCCCTCTCTCCCTCTTACCTTCTCTCAAACAATAAAATAATATCTTTAAAAATATATATTGGTACAATACAGTTAACTGTGCCTTATTCAGATTTCACCAGTTTTTGCAGATGAGTTCATTTCCAAAATCTAAGTCAAGGGCAAGTCCTAAAGCTCTTGTAGTGTGCGGGTTTAAACAGGCCAAGCCTGCTGAGTTAACTCTTTACTGCACAATGCTTGTTTTCGCTTTTGAAGTTTTGCAATAACCACATAGGACTTTTATCATCACAAAAGTAATTAAACTATTTCCATTTTGCAAAAAAATGAAATGCATCAGAAATGCTTGTGTGCTCTCATTCTAATATTGTTTGATGTCTTCAAGTTCAAACACTACATAACAACTTTCTGAACTGCCAGAAGTAACGTGTCAATAACTCTAGGTGAAATATGTCATTATGAAGTAACTTTCTTGCCAGGAATTCTCTGAACTTTATACACAGTCTCATGGAAGGCCAGGAGCCAACTCTCTTCATGTTGAAGAAGAAAATCTCGGTCCATGTTGCTAACTGACCTGGAAGTCAGAGCTGCTAGGTAAGAAGGTAACTAACTGAAAGAAGTATGTCACCCCAGCCACTTGGGATTCAAATAATTTAAAACCCTTTAGTTAGTTCTAGTGACTGTGTTCTGAATTAAGGACTGAGGATTTCAGAAGTCTGGCCTGCTTAGAGACTGTTTGGCTCAGCTGTTCATTTGCAGCCATTTCCCATCATGGACTCAGAGACCAGCCACATAGCAAAAGTACTTTACTCTCTCACCCATTATTGCCATGTTGCCTTTCCTGGCTGGTAAACACTACGAGGAGGAACCTAGAAGCACAGGAATTTATTTATAAAAAATTGTTTATTTATTCTTACATGGTTAAACTTCAGTTACCTTCAAAGTACTCTTTGATACAGTACGCCTATTGAGATGCTTTTTCCACTGCTCAAAACAGTTTTTAAACTCGTCAAATTTTTTTTTTTTTATCTTTTCACATTTATAGAGAGAAATTATCTTTTTGTCTTCAGTGCATATTTATTTCTATTTTACTTTTGACAGATAGAGAGAGAGACAGAGACAGAGACAGTTAGAGAACCGAACTGTGGGAACTCCCCAGTTCAGCACGTGGGTCCTGCCTGGGCCGGAGCCGGGATTTGATCCTCGGTCCTCATGGCCTCAAAGCGAGCGCTCAACCCGCTGAGCCGTCCTGGCTTTCCCCTCAAATTTTTTTTAAGATGCATTTTATTGGTTTTTTGAGACAGAGAGATAGAGAGAAGGGGGAGGGCCCAGAACAGTCTCCACAGTTGTACATCATCAATTTTTGACATGGTTTCATTTCACACAGGTGGGCGGGGCCCCACAGGGTGGGAATTGGGTTGGGAGCCTCCTGTGTGGGAGGCATGCCCCTGGGAAGCTTGCCCAGGTGAGAACCAAACTGGGGGCACACCCCAGTTTACCATATAGGTCTTCAGGGCCAAGGTTGGGACTCAATCCTCGAACCCTGGGGCTGAAAAGCAAGTGCTTAACCTGCTGAGCCATCCTGGCTTCCCCTAAACTTGTCAATTTTGATGCCTTTTAGTGCTTCTGCTATTTTTCATTTCATCTCTTTCACATCTGCAAAATGTTTTCCTTTGAGGACTTTTTTCATCGGATAAACAAGAACATGCCATTCAGGGTGAGATCGGGTGAATAGGGAGGGTGTGGCACAGGGTTCATGCCATTTTTGGACAAAAACTGCTGAACACACAGTGCAGTGTGGGCAGGTGCGTTGTCATGCTGCACATTGTTTGTGTAAATCACCCATCATGAAATGGGGAAATGTATTGAAATAATCTCCAAAAAACATTCACTGACACCAAACGCAGTGTCTCACACCAGCTGATACACTGATGCAGATGGGTTCCTAGACACTCACCCAGTGGGGGAAAACTACTACAAGGGGCCCACCCTCCACAAGATAATTCCAGCTTCTTTGGGGTCCTACCTCATAAAGTAAGAACTGCTTACAATATGCCAAGTCTTATGCCAAATGCTTAGATGATACTCAATCTTTACAGCTTTGTAGGCTATGGATTACCATTCCCATTTTACAGATAAGAAAACTGAGGATCAGCACAAGCCTTAGTGCATTGACAATGTAATATGAAAAAGCGGTCTCTTCATTATACTTGATTGAAGTAATGCCAGTAAAGCAACACAGCTCAAAATTCTCACAACCCAGCAGGAGTGGTCAGCATTTGAAAGCTCTTGTGATCCCAACTGTCCTATGTTTCAACATCATGGAAAAGGCAAAACTATATTAACATTTTAGGATAAAAATCTTTCCCTTTCAATTAGAGAAGATGACATTACCTAAAGAAAAATCTTAAGAAAAGGAGAGAAAATTACTAAGAAATACTCATTCCAAAGTTGACAGTGCTTCCGTAACATTTTGAGTTTAGGTCTGCTTGTTAAGTTTCAAGGGGTGACAAATTCTGAACAAGTCGCTTGAAACTAAACAAATATGAGTTGTTTCTCCCTATGCTTCAGGAGTTAATGATAGCAAGAATTCTGCTTCCTGGTAAGTATTGTTATAATAAATTATAATTAGTGGTTTGAAGCAGATACGTTTTTCCTTTAAAAAAAAAATGTACCCGAGTAAAGAGCTTTCTTGGAGCTGTTCGTTTGCATTAGAAAAGAGCTACAGTAGAAAATTGGTTATTCTTTTGGCAGCTGAGAAAAACTATCTTTCAGTCAAGACTGAGTCAAGAGCTCCCAAATATTATTCAAACAGGAGGGAATGAACCTTGGAGTGTTCAGGTGTGGAGAGGCCCTCAGAGCCTTGGAAAACATCCTGCGTTGCTTAATACCAAATGCTAATTGATGGATCTCTGCTGATTGCTGTTGATTTCAAAGCTGCACTCAGATGAGTTTTTCTCGGCCTCAGAAATGTGGCAATTAAAAAGTGCTTTGCTAGAGCAGGGAATGGACCCAAGGGCAGCATGTATGGCTCCCCGAGCTCATCCAGAATCACCACAGATGTGGGGCTGTTGAAGGTGCTCAAGGTGTTAGGTGAACGGAACAGCTCCCTGCTCCAATTTTTAGACAAAGGCTCAGAGCTCAGCCTGTGATAGTCTTGACAGCACAGAGCTTCCCTACACTGTGTTCCTCTCTTCCCTCCCAACCCTGCCTTTTCTCTTTCTGTTGCTTTTCTTTTTATTCCCTTTTCTCTTGGAGCTTCCTTCTATTGCTGTCAGAGCTCCCGGTCCTAGTTATAGTGACAGAAACTGTCTGTGGCCGCCATCCCTGCTATCCAGTTATTTCTAGGATTACTGGAAATAGGAATAAACCTGAAGTAGGTAGGGACTGGGTAATTCGCTCCACCCTTTGCTCCCCTTTGCCCCCAAAGACCGACTTCTGTAGATAGCATCACCTGGGTAGTCTTGGCCTCTTGACTTCTGCCTCGATCCACCAGAGGGAGGCGCCAGCCTTACTTTCTAGATCAGAGGATGGTGAGGGAAAGAAGTGGAGATCTTTATTCTCCACCCCTGCACCGTGTCTGGCTGCAACTTAGGTGCTTTATATTAAGGTGAGCATAGATACCATTAAGATGTGGGAGGGCCATTTGCCCCCTGTGCGGTCAGGTAGCTGTTCCTCTTTCCTGCCATGCTTAGGTTCCAGTGATCACCCAGTAGTATTCCTAGGTTCCCAGTTTACTATGTTGTGAGGCCATGCTCTTGGAAAGGTCAAAAAGGCACAAACAACTGGTATAAAAGGCCCTTGCTACAGCCCCGTTTCTTCTTTCTTTACTTCGATACACTTCTAGGTGGGAAGTGGTGTGTGCTCACGAGACCTTGGTTTCCTTGCCTCCTTTTCAGTCCTTATCGCTGTTCCATTTTACTGCCATCAACATTGCTCTGCCGCAATGGCTTTTTAACATCACCAAGTTCCCCGTCACAGAATCTAAGTAGAACAATCTTCTTAAAGCTGGTCTTTCTCCCCCTCCCTGTGCTCTAAATAACTGATACCTTAAATCCCCAATTCCTGGCTGTGTATGTGTGTGTGCACATAAGCATGTGCATGCGTGTTGTGTATGTAAATATGTGTATCCAGAGTTCTGTGGTCTCGGCACTCAATTTTTACTTCCTTCAGAGGTAAAGTAAGCCTCCAGCACAGTTTCTTATATACAGTAGAACCTCATTCAATGTTAGCTGAGCTCTGAATTAGGCAGAATAATGGCCCCTCAAAGGTGTACACATTCTAATCTCAGGAAGCTGTGAATATGTTACATTATATGGCAAAGGAGACTTAAGGTTGATGGAATTAAGGTTGCTAAATAGCTGACCTTAACTTAAAATTGGGAGAGTACTGTGAATTATCCTAGTGGGCCCAATGTAATCACAAGCATCCTCAAAAGTGGAGGAGGGTGGCAGAAGAGAAGGTCAGTGATGTGCTATAGGACAGAATCAACTTATTTTACTGACTTTGAAGACAGAGCAAGTGGGATACAGACCAAGGGTTGCAGGCAGCCTCTGGAAGCTGGAAAGGGCAGGGAAACGAATTCTCCCCCAGAGCTTCCAGAAAGGAACTCAGCCCTGCCAACACCTTGATTTTGACCCAGTGAGAACTGTATTAGACTATGACCCACAGAACTATAACAATATGTACCCTTTTAAGTCACTAAGTTTGTGGTCATCTGTTATAGCAGCAACAGAAACCAAATACAAGCTCCATGCAGAGCTATGCATAGGATAGGAGCTAGCAAGAGGACGAGAACCAAAATGAGTCAGTGGTGGACCCTCTAGAGTTAGGGTGGCCTGATGCCTGTGCAGTAGTGGGACTCATCTCACCCAAGGGTTGTGGCCAGATACCTAGAGGGGGCATAGATCAGTGTCCTTAGATACTCACAGGGCAGGGGTTTAAGTCCCTCACCCAAATTATGCTTCTGCCTGACGGGAACATCATGGTGGGTAAAATGTGGTTTGTGTTTGTGCATGGGGGTGGATATGTTATACTGAGAGGGCCATTCCTCAGGGTGACTGGTACACCGGAGTATCTCCAAAGACACCTGCTTCACTGACCCCTTAGGATGTGTCATTCACACCTATATGGCCCCCTAGCTATGGCTGAGCAGGCAGGGTGGGCACATGGCTTAGGCCCCCAGTTTGCAGGCTATCAGGGACTCTGGTGTGATATGACATAGGGAAGGGAACTCTTTCCCAGTCATCTGAACCAAGAAGATGAAGTCGTAGTGCAATGAGCCACAGGGCGGGGCGAGGCGAGGCCATGGCATTGTGAGAGCCAAAGAGGGAGCTAAAGCCACGAGGGAGCAAGGGGAAGTAGTAACGAAAGGAGCAGAGACAGGCCGTGCAGCTCAGGAGGAGCTGGAGACCAGCCAGGTCTTCAGCTGCCTCAGGACCTCCTAGCTCCCACCTCTAACTCCCATGATGCCTGCCTGCACCACAGGATTTGCTCTTAAGTCCCCATATGGTCACTCTTTTCCCTTATGTCCCAACTATACCCTAAGAGTAGCAGACCCTTTAACAGATCAATATTGTATAGGTCTCTGTCTTCATAATATAAACAAGGCTAACTGTAAAATATGTATGGGCCCCAAAAGTTGACGGCACACCCTACTTGGGAGCTGGAGACCAATAGCAGGCCTAAAACATCTGGAGAGAAACTGGAGGAGGAATGGGGAAGAGATTCCCCAGCTACTAACCCTTTACATTCTCTCGTCCATGGTTTCCAAAATGATGCCTGGGTGTCCTCTGTCCTTTTCCCCTTGGATGTAGCAGTGCCACAAAGTCTGATGCTTATTAAAATATGGTGCAATGTCATGATTTAGGGGGATGGGTCTGGAGTCAGCCTATGTGTATCCGAATTCTAAAGCTGTATGCTACTCCATGTGACATCTTGAGCAAGTTGCTCAGCCTATAGCTTAACTTCAGCTTCCCATTAAAATTCTTTCAGCGTTGTTGTGAGTGCTAAATGAGTAATCTTCGTAAATCTTCAGCTGGCCTATAGTGAGTAATCACTTGTGGAGGGTTGAATCAGGAAACAGTTTGGCAGTTCCTCCAAAACTTAAGGTTACCATATGACCTAACAGTTTTACTTCTGGGCATATATCCAAGAGAAATTAAAACATATGTCTACAAAAAAAATGGTACATCAATGTTCATAGCAGCATTATTGATACTAGCCAAAAAGGTGTCCATCAACAGATGAAAACATGAATGAAAGATGGTGTATCCATATAATCGAATGTAGTTATATAACCACAATTTAGAATCTGATCTGGATTTGAATGCTGGATCATCTAATTAATAAATGTATGACTTCGGGCCTGCCCAATAACCTCTTTGAGTCTCAACTGTAAAATGAAGACAGCTTTTCCCGCCACTTTGGTGTCTATGGAGGCCTGCTGGGAACAGGACTTCTAAAACGACAAATATGTTTGGAAGGCTGTGTTCTGAGGCCATTTTTGCTATATAGTGGGATCTCCGGAACCAGAGAGAGCACACAGCTCTTAAAATTGAAGGTGTTTATGCTCGAGATGAAACTGAATTCTGTCTAGGCAAGAGATGTGCTCATGTGTACAAGCAAAGTACAACACAGTGACTCCTGAAGGCAAACGGAACAAAACCAGAGTAATCTGGGGAAAGGTAACTCGTGCTCATGGAAATCATCTCATTGGCATGATTTGTGCCAAATTCCGAATCAACCTTCCTGTTAAAGCCATAGGACGCAGAATCCGTGCAATGCTGTACCCCTCAAGGATTTAAACCTACTAAAAAGTAAATAAAGTGGATTTGTTCTTGTAAAAAAAAAAAAAAATGAGGAAGACAACATGTCTTACCTTGTAGAATTATTTTAAGAATTAGAGATATAACGGTAAACGGCATCATTTCCAACAGCTAAATGCGGGGACCATCTTACAACAGCTAATCATGTCTTGTACACTCTGTGCTGAGGAACTCCCTATGTAGCATAGAAAACCATGTCTTTGTGAATATCTGTGATTGTTAAAAATTTTCATCCCTGTACTGAAGTGAAATATTCAACACTTTAGCTTCCATCTGTTGTCCTGATTGTATTGTTTGAGTCATTGTCATCTTCATGATAGACACTTTAGATACTACATATCCCAGTCCTGGCACCAAATACTCTTTAGCTAAGCACTCCCCATTGCCTCAGTTTTTCCTTATAGGGTAAGGTTTCCAGATTCCTTAGCATCCCTGATGTCAGCTTGGTGACAGCCACTGTGTATTGCAGTTGGGACGAATGGTCTAAACAGGGCCTAATTAACCCAAAGAATATTGAGGCTGTTTTCTCTCTTGATAATTCTAATGGAGGTAGGAATGTCATTAGCTTGTTTAGTAGCCCAGTCACATCTTTAGTTCCTGTTGGATTTGTACTCAGCTGAAACCTGCAGACTTTTCCACATGGACTGTTTTCAGAATCGGGTTCTTGGTTCTTTTTGTCTTACAGTTGTATATACATTTTAAAACTATGTGTGTATACATGTGTGTACACACATGTATACACACATACTCACAGATTTTGTACCCCATTCTCAGATGAGGAAGCACTTTAAATAGCTTGTGCAAATTATATATATTTCTTTTATTTTTTAAGATTTATTTTACTGTTGGTAGAGAGAGAGAGGAGGGAGGGCCTAGAGCAGTCTCCATACTTGTACATCATTAGTTTTGATATACTTTCATCCCACACAGGTGGGTGTGGGGCCCCGAAGGTTGGGAACTGAAACGGAGGCCTCCTGCATGGGAGGTGAGAACCTTCACTGCCATCCCAGTGGTTACCAGTTGAACCGCAGTTCAGCACATGGGTTTGCATCAATCAAGGGCCCAGAATCGAACCCCAGACCTTGTGGTTGCAAGGCAAGCACTCAGCCACTGAGCTGTCCTGGCATCCCCTATATATACAATTTTAAATTTATATCTATGTTTGTTTACACCAAGAGTTCTAAGCATACCATGTAAGTAATAGCTAACATTTATTGAAAACTGACTTTTTACCCCATTTTCAGATGAGGAGGTAAATACACAAGTTCAGTAACTTGTGTACATTTCATAGCATGTGAGCAACAGACTGGAGACAAAGCTTGTTCTCTTAAGCACTGCTCTACGCTGACTCTGGTCATGGCAGCAAACATGTGTTCCTACAGTGGCACCACTTCCATCAGCGTTGGGGAGGGCTGAATTGCAAGTCTTAACTAGGTCACCATCACTCTACGCCTGTGTCCTTATCTGTGCAGTGACTGGTGGCACTAGATCATTTCTATGTTTCTCTCAGCCCCAAGATCCTGCATAAATCTACTAAGACTCCAATCAAAGTGTAGAAGAGAAGCTAAACTTCTGGCTTTCTTTCTCAGAGATTCTGCTTATGCTTGAGCGTACATGCAGACCTCACATTCGTCCCTATTGTAAATGGTCGTTTTGACTTTGGGGAAGAGCCGGAAGTTGCACAGTGCCAGATCCAGTGACTAGGTGGATGAGGACACACCGTGATGTTTTTATTTGACAGAAATTGGCGTGCCAGAAGCAATGTGTGACCTGAATCAATTTAGGTGTGATCAAAAGATACAGTAAATGTTTAAATTTAAAAAATGTATTATAGTAAAAATTTAAAAAATGTATAGTAAAAGACACATTGCTTTTAATACCCCTCAAAATACTCCCCGCACACTTTGAACAATGTATATTTCACTATATATATATATATATATATTACTTTTTAAACATTCACTATGGTATATCTTTTTTTAATAAATCAATAAAGATTTATTGTTTTTGACAGAGACGGAGAGAAGGGGGAGAATCCAGAGCAGTCTTCATAGTTGTATGTCATCAGTTTTTAACATGGTTTTATTGTACACAGGTGGGTGGGGGCCACGCAGGGCGGGAGCTGAGCTGGGGGCCTCCCACATGGGAAGCACTCCCTAGTTCAGCGTATGGGTCCGCACAGGTAAGGGCCAGGATTCGATCCTGGGTCCCTGGGGCTGCAAAGTGAGTGCTTAACCTGCTGAGCCCTCCCAGCTTCCCCAACATTTACAGTATCTTGATCACACCTCGTAGATCCAAAGTTCTTTCAGCTCCATCTGAAAGGCCAGATTTCCTTCAGGTGAAGAGTAGACAGATGCCACCCAGGACAGGATTTTTAGGACAGGCCACCACTGATCTATTTCCTCTCTTGCCTGCGAGCCCAGTTTCAAGGGCTCTGGGGAAGGAGGTAAAGGAGAAAGATATTTCTGCCAAACACACCACCTCTGAGTGCAAGGTAAGCAACAGGGGTTCTCTGCTTGGAGGAAAGAAGACGTGAGGACCCCGAGTTCCTTTTGGGCAGTCTGTCCCTCTAGATAGCTATGACCGGCCACTGCTGACACTTGTTCCCCTCACAGTCACAGCGCGCTGAGCAGCCTGTGCTGAAGCGCCCCATGGACTGCATTGCAACCTAGTGAACTGCGGTGACAGCAGTTACGCTGGTGTTCTTGCTCGCCTCGCTTCATGTCTTCTGTTGATTGATCTGTCTTTCATCGCTGGGCCTGCCTACAGCTCTCTCCCCCTGGGCCAAGGGAGTGGACCATCGAGAGAGGGTCAGCTTTCAGGCCCCTGTGGCAGACCACCTGTCATGTTTGACCCATCACACTGGTGTCTTGCCCTTTCCTGGCTCTGCCCACACGGCATAGGCATTCCCACTAAACACACTTTTTGGTTAAGGGGTCCCTAAGGAAGCGTTTGGAAGCCTGTTGATCTCCGAGCCCTGGAGGGGTGCTCCGGAAGCTGTGCATCCTCAGACACTGGGACTGGAATGGAGCAGCCCAGTCTCACTGCCATAGCGGGCAGTCGGCCTGAGGAGTCCATTTTCCTGGTGACAATGGGGCTGGGAAACCAGGGCTCCCCTGAGGGCTGATTCAGGTATAATAATAGCTGTCCCTAATGTTAACCTAAAAACAAAGGCCTTTCTAAGTGAGAGGCATCCTGGCATTTATTTGCGATCAATAAGACTAGCTATTTGGGAATCATTAATTCAGGTCAAAAGCCCAAATAATATTCCAATGAGGAAACAAAGGTGATGGGTATTTATGAGAAAAGGAAGGGGAACCATCACATCAATCGAAGGAAGGCATTGCTATTGGTGCAGATTATATAATGCGGTTAATTCTAAACAATTTTTCATTTCCGGTCCAGTAGTCATCATCCAACAGTCACAATAACTCCTTCTTTGTTATCTTTGCAAACAATTCTTTGGGAAATAAGGTTGCTTACGTGCAATCCAAAGTCTATTTTACCCTGTTTTTAACATTCTGAGATTTGGAGCATGGGGGAGGACCAAACTTCTACCCTCAAGGTTCTTTTGGCTGGTCTGTAATCAAATAGGAACAAGACAGATTAGCAAGAGAAAAATAACCAAATTCAATACATACATAGTTGTGGGGACCCCACGTGCCTGAGAGTTCCAGCGATAGGAAGGGACCATGGGTGTGTAAGACATCCTGAGCTAGGGATGAGGTAAGGTACCTTGGGGGCTTCAAAGGGTCATCGCAGGGTGATGAGATGAATAGGTGCTTAGTAAATAGAAGCTTGTTCTGTCCTATAGATTAGGTCAAAAGAGGTTGTCCTGATAATCACTTAATAGGGCAATGCCCCTAATTCAAGTTCTTGTAGGTAAAGGAGAGGCGGAAGTTTCCTCTTGTTCCTATGGCTTAAGTTGCCTTTAGAGAGAAACAGTCTTGGGGTGACTCGTTCTGAACCCCCATAGAGGTATATATGACATGCAAAGCAGTTCCTCTGGCATGGCAGCTCTGGCTTCATTTATATTATTGTTTACCCTAAACGTTGCCATTTGTGCTCTGGTTTTACAGCTCTTCCCTTGATTCAATAACAAGTCGTTCCCAGTGCTTGGTTTTAGTTTTTTGTGTTTTTTTTTTAATTTTCATTGTTTTTGACAGAGACAGAGACAGAGAGAAGGGGGAGGGCCCAGAACAGTCTCTGTGGTTGCACATCAATTTTTCCACATAGTTTCATTCCACAGGTGGGTGCAGGACTGCACAGGGCAGGAACAGGGTCTCACCCCAGTGAGAACCTAACTGGGGGCACTCCCCAGTTCAGAATATGGGTCCACACGGGCCTGGGCCAGAATTTGATCCTCGGTCCCCTGGACTACAAAGCAAGTGAGCCCACTTGAGCCACTGAGCCATCCCTGGTCTTAGTTTTTATGATAAATACCACCCTGGTGTGAGACAGAATATTCAGAAGGACAATGGCTGACCATATATGACCACAGAACTCTCTCCCACAACCAGTCCCAGAAGGGTCAGCATTCGGCAGTGGCTGGAGCTTCCCTTTTCACCATTCCCCTCTCCCCCCAAAAGCTCCTCAAACCAATGCCTAGGAGGCTCCACGGCTAGCTAGCCCGCCTCCAGCTTCCCATGGACCTCAGCTTCCAAGCACAGCACACCTGCAGCCTTCTTTTTTTCCACTACAAAGCTTTCCCACTCCCAGCTTGCCTGTGAGTCTCTGCCAAACACAAGTGGCGGTGGCTGACTGACTCCCTTGCCGTAGCAAGTGAGCTCTGAATAAATAGCCTCTGCCGCTCTCCTTCGGGAAGTCTGTTTATTTCCATCCTGGGTAAGTCATAACAGTTCTTCAGCTCCTGCCCCCTCCTTCCCCCATCCTCAGTAATGGAAAGGGAGTAATGTTATGGTAATGGGCTCTGTTTCCTTGAAAAGAACACAATAAGCTGACAGCAGACGAACAGAAAAGCATCTTTTTCTGTTAGTGCTTGCCGTGGTTTCTGCATTACCTGCACAGATGTTAAAGAAATGTGGCCACCCTGGGGCTGAGGCTCCACCGTGGATGGAAAAACTCAAGGTCTGCAAGAGTATCAAGGTTTAAGAATTTTGAAATCCCCCCCAAAGTTGATGCCCTTTTGTACTTAGGGCTGAAGTGGCACCCCAACACCTCATTGTCTCTTTGGACACTGTTCTCCTTGGGGGGATTCTCACCCCAAAATAGCTCCTTGCTCTCCCTGGAACCTCTGATTAGCAGCAATTAAAAAAAAGGTCTTTTAGCAACTTGACACTTTTTGAAATGCTAATTATGCTAAGCAGAGCCATCAGGCTGTCTTTCACACCTATTCAGTCCCTGCCCCAGGCTTTTTTGCATATTTGAATCAATATGGTTCTAAACCAATAAAGGGTGAGTTATGCAAATAGGGTGCCCACTGCCCTGTGGGACCTATGGGGCCGGGGAAATTTCCGCTGCACTCCTGGGTTGACAATGTTCTAACTCTTCAGCTGGCAGATGTTCAGATCATCCTGGGAGTGACCGACAGTAGAGCTTTGTTGGCGTATTTACATACCGGTAAACTGGTTGACAAACACTTGTTCAAGTCTGTTGCCTAAGCGATGAGATGTTTTAAAATGAAATGTGGGGATACGGCCAGGGAAAGAAAAGAATTGCGGAGATGAAATTGATAAATAGGTACAGAAATAAATGATGTCCATAGGCAAGAAAACCATAACCACTGAATAGCAACTATTTATGTATCAATTGTCTGTCAGTATCTGATGTCACAGTCTGATCAGCAGTTGACAGTATGTCAATAATATGTCAAACCAGGTTACATTTCTTCCTTTTTTTTTTTTTTAAGATTTATTGTTTGAGAGGTGAGAGAGAGAGAAAGGGGTAGGGCCCAGAGCAGTCTCCATAGTTGTACATCATCAGTTGTGACAGTTTTATTCCACACAGGTGGTTATGGGACCACACCAGGTGGGAACTGAACTGGGGCCCTCCTGCATGGGAGGCGAGAACCTTTGCTGCCATCTATCTGGGCAGTTACCCGTTGCAACACAGTTCAGCATATGGGTTTGCACAGGCCAGGCCAGGAATCAAATCCTGGACCTCATGCTTGTGAGGCAAGTGCTCAACCGCTGAGCTATCCTGGCATCCCAGGTTCCATTTCTTAGAGCAGCAAATGACTCTGAGGCTTATCAACAGTGATTCAATTTGAGTGAAAAGGGGCAGTAATCTTTTGCTTTAGTTTTTTGAGTACTTTCAGAGGTTGTCCCTGAAGGGTAGCAGAATGTGTCACCCCCAAATATGCCTCTTTGGCATAAAGCTTATTTTGAGCTGAGTATGTAACCAAGCCAAACAAGTGTGCTCACTGCCTGCTGTAAGCGGAGACCAAATTCCAAGGCAACAGAGAAAATAAATTATTGCAGGTCTCAGGTAAAAAGACAAAGCTCAAATATGTCTCCCTGAACTAAGGCTTGAGACAAGTTTTAAGAGGCAAGGATAAGAAAAGATTATACATATTCATAAATTCTAATTTGGGAGAGTCTGATTGGATGGTTGTGGAACTTAGCCAATTACGGTAAGGTATGGGAAGAACAATTACAAAGGAATTCCAGTTTAGCAGCCTTGATGGGTAGGAAGTCAGGCATTCCTTGAGGTGTAGGTTTTCCTTCCAAGTGGGCACCCCTGGCTTCAGGTGTGGGTGTGTGAGGACCAGCCTTCACATGTTGTTAGTTCCGCCTTAGTGTGAATTTTGGTTCTGCTGAGCTCCTTAGGGAGGTCACATCAAAGTCACTCACTTGTTAATTATGCAGACTCAGGTGGGCTAGACTGGTTTTAGCTGTTGTCATAAGAAACGTCCAAACCTGTAGAGAATTTTTATGAGTTTATTCAAGCCAAACTGATGATATATGCCAGGTAGCAGGATCTCAAACGCTCTCCAGAATGAGTTTTGCAGTTTCCCTTATGCATTTGAAGTTAAGAAGGGAACTTAAGAATGATTACATGGGGGTGGGAGAAAGCAAGGTGAGGACTGGATTACAGGATAGTTAACAAGATTATGTGCTCTGGGGAACGTGATTAGATTTCAAAGGTGTGTTCACCTAGAGGCACAAGGACTAGGTGGGTTTAAAACCTTTCACTAACGAAATTCTAGGCCTGGAGCATAACCACCCGGCAAGAACTGCCTGGTTAGGAATTTATGATCAGATCACCCTGTAATCAGAACCCTCCTTTTTATTCCATCCACACAGCTGATGTTAGCCTGTCCTGGCTGATCCTAGGGAAGGGCCAGGAAAACAGCCTCCTGTTGTGTTCTGGAAGACTTAAAAACCTTGTCACCAAATAAGAGAACCATGATGAGTGTGTCTGAATAGTGGCTGGTTTTAATTCTTTCTGAGAAAAAGCAGACACTGGAGAAGCTCTAAAAACAGAGTAGCATTTACTCTTTTGTAAGGGAAATTTGCATTTATAAGGGAAATCGCCATGTGTAAGGATGTCTCTCTCTCTGCACCTGGAAGAGAAGGATGACTAAACCATAAGACACTCCTTAGTTGGCCCGACTTAAATCTGCATAACAACTTTACCCTGTTAACTGTGCTTTCCCCCATAACCTCCCATAGCTGGACCCCCCCACCCAGCAACATCTTTCTTTGGACTTTAGCGAAAGATGGTGTTTCAAGGAAATTTTACTGTTTTCCTGGATATCTCCCATGTGTACAGGAGGTATGCATGTTATTAAACCTCTTTTTGTTTTCCTCTTGTCAAATTGTCTTATTGGCCGGGGGTGGAAGGGTTCTTCTACAGAACCTACAAAGGCAGAGGGATAATTATTATTCTTACCCTACATCCTCACAGCCCCAGGACCTCCACAGGGCTGTTCTCATCAAGGATTAGTTCCTTGCAGTAGATTTTGCCCTCCAACCATGGAAACCAGACGATCCTCTCTGCTGGGCCTTCTTGTTCCCAAGCCCCAGTTTGGGCAGCTGTTCTGACATTCTTCTTCCCCAAACTTTATATAGGCTCCTGTGAACTCTTTTCTTCACAAGGCCTCAACCTTGGCTTTCTCTGTCCATCCTTGCTGAGTCTGAGGTGTCAGCAAAATTCTGCTTAGTCAGTTTAGATCAGGCATGTCCAACCTGCATCCCAGGTGGCCCAACACAAATGCTTAAAACATTTGAGGTTTTTTATGTGATTTTTTTTTTTTTAATTTCATCAGCTGTTGTTAGCGTTAATGTATTTTATGTGTGGCCCAGGGAAGCTAAAAGTTTGGACACTGCTGGTTTAGATAGAATCCGCACCCTTGACCCTCACCTTTCATACCAGTATGTAAGCTCTTGGCCTCTGCCTTTAGCAATGTTTTGCTTTTGCTTTGTTTGGGGGAGGCAACAAAAGCTATCTTCAGAGACTGATTTGATTTTGCCAGAGACTTACGTAGCACATGTTTGCTGTGGGAATTATAACAATTTCACAAGCTAATAGTGTACAAGATTATATCTCTTAATATGCCAAACAAAGAAATCACATACTCCAAATAAACATCAGATGAGTCACACTGTTGTTCCAGGCAAGGGGAAATGAAGGAATAAAGTCCAAATTTAATACGAAGTGTAACTTTTTATACAAGGAGACAGTGGAGAGACAGTGACCAACAGAGCTGATTTCCAACTGCCAGCACAAGAGTCCCCTGTTGCTAGAGCGTGTTGCTAGGGAACGACGACGCCAGTGTTGGCAGGCAGGCTGACTTCCTTCCCGTGGCCACTGCATGACTTTTGGCCACTGCCCATCAAAATTGTTGCCATGGCCATCGCAGGAGCTAAATGTCCCAGAGGTCTTTGGAGCATTTTTAGGTGAATGAAGAGTCACCTTCCCCAAACTGAAACTAATAGTTCTCATAAACTCCCAGTATTTATTGTCTAAATAGCCCCTTGCCTTAGTTGCTTTTCCACATGTTCTTATTGGTTAGCCCCCAACAGGGCCCCTTAGCAGCCTGGCACCGCCTTATCAATGACAGCATGTAGAATGGTGACATCCTGGCACAACTTACTTCATTTTTATATCAAAGCAATGTTTTGTTTTGTTTTATTTTGTTTGTATCATAAACAAGTGGGTTAAAATGACTTCACTTAAGTCACAATAAGTGGATTTGAAATCGTATTAGACCAGTATATACCATAAGCAAGAATCCTGTTAAGGTCAGTTTAGCCACAATCTTCCTGCCCTTGATGTTTCTCTCCTCTTAGTGAGTTTCCATCCACTGGCCCCTCTCCCTGCTCATATAAGTAAATCCCCACTGTCTTCCCCGTATTCAGAGTTAAGCCCAATCTCTCTCCCCTATGGCAATAGTCTTGAATAAAATCTTACCAGTTCAACAAGAGTCAGAATAAATTTTCCTTTAACACATCCACAGCGCATCAGTCCTGCCAGGGCTTGCTATTACTGAGGCCTAGAGATTCTATAGAAAGACCACAAAGTAATCACTGTGGGATGGAGAATGATGGAGCTGTTGTCTACGGCTACAAGTAGGCACAGGATTCAGGCCTAGGCCCTTCCCTGGACATAAGCTGGTCCACGTGTGCTAGGCCTGCCTGATACACAGACAGTGGCATTAAAAAAAAAAAAAGGTGTCTTCTTGGGAAGCCTGATGGCTTAGTGCAGGGGTCTCCAAACTACGGCCCACGGGCCGAGGCCCTCTCATCCTGCCAGTGGAGACCTTTTTATCTATGAAAACAATTACGGAAATTTACATGTATCCTGCCAAGATCAGCCGCTTACTTTTTCTACTTCTGTTCACAATGAGATGATATAACTGCTGTTTGATAGTTAATGCGGCCCTCGGGCTGAAAAGTTTGGAGACCCCTGGCTTAGTGGATTAAGCGCTCACTTTGCAGCCCCAGGGACCGAGGATCGAATCCCGGCCCCAACCCATGCAGACCCATATGCTGAACTGGGGTGTGCTTCCCATGCGGGAGGCCCCCAGTTTGGTTCTTGCCCCCCATGGCTCAAGTGTGCATTTCTCCCATGTGGAAGGCCCCCGGCTCAGTTCCTGCCCTGCGTGGCCCCTGCCCACCTGTGTGGAATGAAGCCATGTTGAAAACTGATGGAGGCTACTCTGGGCCCTCCCCCTTCTCTCTGTCTCTCTCTGTCTCTGTCTCTCTGTTTCTGTCAAAAACAATAAAAAAAATCTTTAAAAAAAAAGATGTCTTCAGTTGAGGTTGCTGATCTGGGAAGATGTTAAATCGGGGCTTTGCTCCCAACCCCCAGTGGAGGAATCCCTCCTGCATTTGGCACTAGGGTGCAAGAGGGAAATATCCTGAGGGCATCCCAGAGATTCCAGCTGGCCCAGGTCCCTCCCAAAGCCAGGACGTTCCTTTTGGGTCTCAGCTGAGATTTTCTGTGAACCGCAGCCGCCACCAGTACTACTGGGTGAGGGCACAGCTACTCGCTTCTGCATTCCCAGAGCCACCCTCCCACACCCTCTCACACCCTCACACACCCCCAGGCATGCTCTGTGCCATGCACGTCCACAGAGCATGCCTGACCCGAGTCTGGTTCTTCCTTTCTCTTTACAGCTGCTCTCCCAAGTCGGTCATGACAATACATTAAAGCAGTATTTTTCCAATTTGAGCAAAAAACAGACCCCATTCAGACAAAAAAAAAAAAAAAAAAATAGATGACCCCCTGTGTGAATTTAACTTATTTTTATAACTAAGTGCACACACATAATATAAGCCCTAGGCTACATAAAACCAAAATAAATGTTCAAGTATAAAACCAACAAAACTCAAATTAAAAACAATAATTTAATGACAGATTATATTTTTCTAAAGCCACACAGCTGACACTGAGTTTATTATTAGAAAATGTTCTCTACTTAATTGGTTCTGAATTTTGAAAGGGAATAAATGGTGGGAGAAACCCTTGGGCCAGTTTCTGGTTCCCAGCCTCCTAACATTTCCACTTTATTGTGATATTCCTAGAAGGAGGTGAGCACTTCTGGTTCTGAGTTTCCTTCTTTAGGTTCTGAGAGTACAATCTGCAAACGCTGGGTTGTAAAGTGCTGGGGTGCTTTTGGTGCCCTAGTTAAGGTCCCTTGTCTTGAGGACAATGGAAAAGAACTGCCAGGAAGCACATGACCTTGAGCTCTTAAAACATCTGCTTTGGGGAAGCTGGGATGGCTCAGTGGGTTAATCATTCGCTTTGCAGCCCCGGAGCCCAAGGATTGAATCCGGGCCCCGGCCCATGCGGACCCATATGCTGAACTGGGGTGTGCCCCCAGTTCAGTTCTTGCCGGGGCCTATATGGGAGGCTCCTGGCCCAGTTCCTGCCCTGAGCAGCCCCGTGCCCACCTGTGGAGTGAAACTAATGCTGTCAACTGTGGAGACTGCTCTGGGCCTTCCCCCTTTTCTCTGTCTCTCTCTGTTAAAAAAAACAATACAAATATATCTTTAAAACATCTGCTTCTCTGGGTTTTGGTCCTAAGCAGGCAGGTGTGAATGCCCCCACCCCCACCCCCAACACACACACACACACACACACACACACAGCTACCCCAGTCATATTTGGAGAGCAGTAGGGTTCTTGTGATAGTGAAAGGCTCTCAGCATTAGAAAGGGATAATGTAATAATAAACACACTGAAAAAAATACTGTGGAATAATGGCAAAACAGAACAATGTCACTTTTCCAGGAACATTAAAAAAAAAAGTATATTGAGAAGAAACTGAGGCCTGAGGTCCTGTGTAGGGAAGCTGAGTGCAGAGAGGAATTAGTCTAGGACCCCAAATTCCTAGCCTTGACCCTCAGCCTCCAAACCCCAGGACCCTCAGCTCTAGGATCCAGAGTCTCCAACTCTAAACCTCAGCCCCTGGCCCCAACAGCTAACACCCCTATTTTATTCTAGCTGCTCAATAACTTTATCTATTATAAAATACTTAAGCTTCATTCATCACCAAACATATTTCTTTGTAATAAAGAATATGTATGAGAATTGGGGAAGCCAGGATGGCTCAGTGGGTTAAGTGCTTGCTTTGCAGCCCTGGAGACGGAGGATCAAATCCTGGCCCTGGCTCATGCGGAGCCATATGCTGAACTGTGGTGTGCTTCCCATGCAGGAGGCCCCCAGTTCGGCTCTTGCCCCCCGGTTCAGCCTTTGGCTCAACGGGGCGTGCCTCCCATGCTGGAGGCCCCCAGCCCAGTTCCTGCCTTGCACGACCCCTGCCCACCTGTGTGGAACAAAACCATGTTGAAAACTGATGATGTACAGCTATGGAGACTGCTATGGGCCCTTCCCCTTCTCTCTCTCTCTCTCTCTTTGTCTCTGTTTCTCTGTTTCTGTCAAAAACAATAAAATAAAATAAAATAAGCATATGTATGAGAATTAAAATGAAAAACTTTATACATTTTTACTGTGACCATAATGCCTGCTTCAATTTTTTTGAAAGCAAATCATTGAAAGTGGCCTTTTGGAAGAGCATGTCTTAACTCTTCTATGCTTTATAATGGCTTATCAAAATTTATACAATTATATTTTGATAAAATATACACTACAAGTAATTATAATCTTTATTTAATCCAGAAAATTTTTAAAGATTTATTATTGTTTTTGACAGAGAGAGAGATACAGAGACAGAGAGAAGGGGGAGGGCCCAGAGTAGTCTCCATAGTTGCACATCATCGGTTTTTCCACATAGTTCATTCCACAGGTGGGCGCGGGGCTGCACAGGGCAGGAACTGGGACAGGGTCTCACCCTGGTGAGAACTGAACTGGGGGCACTCCCCAGCCAGCACATGGGCCTGCACAGGCCAGGGCCGGGATTCGATCCTCGGTCCCTAGGGCTGCAAAGCGAACGCTTAACCCACTGAGCCATCCTGGCTTCCCCCAGAAAAATTTTAATTTCATAAAGAAATGTTTTAGTACTTGGAATATTACTGTCACAGGAAATTTAAATATTTAAATGTTGATTATTTGTTGATATATTCCTTTGTGAGTTTTGACATAAATTTGGAAGGAGTTTAAAGAACTGACTTCTGTAAGGAATCACCTCCCAGTTCCACTTATTTATATGAACACGGGATAGTCAGGGCTTACATCAGCAAAAATGAAAAATAGGGATAGAATCTTTGCTGAACTGTCTCATTCTAGTAATCAATCCTATCCATGCATGAATACATGAAGTAATTTTTTAAAAGCCATCAGGGAGGGAAGACTGGGCGGGGCTCACTGCAGTGGGCATTCCTGGCAGGAAGATCAGATACTCCTTGGAATCCATTCCCTTCTCCCCTCCTCTCAACAGTTATACATAGAGTTATATTACCCTTTAAAATTCAATGAGTGTTTATGTTACTATGACTGGGTAAATATGAGTCATGGCTGAACTATGCTTATAAAATGTTTTTATTCTATTTCTTAGTCTCCTACATTGTTAACACCATGTCAGTCCTAAACTCTGCTATAGAATTGATAGTCTGCTTTCAGCGTGATGAAATGTGTCAGGTATAACAAAATTGCACTTTTTTTCCCCTGGACCTTCTCCTTGGCACTCCCTCTATTCTCCTGCTCCAATCTGGACTTTGCTCCCTGCATCTGCTACACATCTGTCATCTGAGACTTACCTCCATATCCCTGGGAAGCATCTCTCCTCTCGCCTGAGATGGCTCTCCGGCCTTTGGTCTACTCCATGGTTTTAATGGACCAGTTGTTCACAGCTTCCTGGGAAAGTGTGCCTAGGGAAATTCTTGTTCTTATCCAGGTCCAAATACCAATATTCAGGAAATAGATCATAGGAGAAAATTGACATCATGAGGATACAATGAGCAAAATAACCTAGAACATGGGCCGTGTTACAGGTCACACAACCCAGGGTCTACAATAAATCAATTTCAAGGGAAAAATGCATTTGCAAGAAAATAATTTGCGGGGGATGCTGGGATGGCTGAGCAGGTTGAGTGCTCGTCTTGCAGCCCTGGGTTCTGAGGATCAAATCCTGGCCCTGTCTAAGGATTGAATCCTGGTCCCAGCCCATACAAACCCATATGCTGAGCTGGGGTGTGCTTCCCATGTGGGAGGCCCCTGGTTTGGCTCCCACCCAGAACGTGCCTCCCATGTGGTAGGCCCTCAGCTCACAGGGGCATATCTCTCATGCACGGGAGCCCCAGCTGGGTTCCTGCCCTGCAAGGCCCTGCTCCCACCTGTGTGGAAGGAAAGTGTTGAAAGCTGATGACGTACAACTATGGAGACTGCTCTGGGCCCTCTCCCTTCTCTTTGTATCTCTCTGTCTTCGTCTCTGTCAAAAACAATAAAATATAACTTAAAAAAAAAAGAAAAGAAAGAAAAAGAGAGAGAGAGAGAGAGAGAGAGAGAGAGAGAGAGAGAGAGAGAGAAAGGAAAGAAAGAAAGAAAGAGAATAATTTGCAAGGAAAATAGATGAAGGAGGAAATGATAGATTGTAAGATTTAGAAAGCACACTATTTACAGCATGTGGATCTTAGATGGGTCCTGATTTAAACTATGTTTTTTCAAAGTGTGATTTTTATGAAAGAACTGGAAATTTGAACACTGGATATCTGGTAACATGCTTCCATTTTATTTTAGTTGTAATAATAGCATTTTCTGGGGAAGCCGGGATGGCTCAGTGGGTTAAGTGCTCACTTTGCAGCTCTGGGACCAAGGATCGAATCCCGGCCCCGGCCCGTGCGGACCCATATGCTGAACTGGGGAGTGCCTCCAGTTCAGTTCTCTCTCTGTCTCTGTATCTCTTTCTCCCTCTCTTTCTGTCAAAAACAATAAAAAAAAAAAAAAGCATTTTCTTACATTTTTAAGTTCTTCTCTTTTAGAGAGACACACTGATGAAACTGAAGGGGGAGTGTGGTTAGGGTGTAGATGAACCAAGATTGGCCATGATCTGATCATTGTTGTACCTAGGGGTTAGGTACATGGCAGTTTATTGTGCTATTGTCTCTACTTTTAAACATGTTTGACCTTTTCCACCATAAACAGTTTATTTAAAAAATGAAAACAGCAGCAACAAAAAGTCACTGTTTTATTCCCATACTTAAATAGTACCTCATGTGGATCTGAATTATAAGATAGAAAGTATTTTTCCTTGGAACTGTGAAGGGGTTTCTCCATTGATCTCTTCTAATGCACAGTAGTTAGTTTCTGAGAAGTCCAATGCTTTTTCTGAGCCCTAGTCCTTGGTCATATATCACCTATTATTCTCCCTTCCTGTACATTTTTAAGAGCTTCGATTTTATTACTTCTATAAGTTCTTAATCAAGTGCCTTGGCATGGGCCTTTTTTGTCTTCTTTATTTATTGTACTGAGAATTCAAAGGGCCTTTCAATCTAGAATGTTTCACTTGAGAAACTATATTTTTCTGTGATAATTTTTTTCCTTGTTCTTTCTTTCTGAAATTCCTATTTGGATGTTGAATTGATGCTATTTTTATTGGGATCACATTAGATTTGTAGACAAAGTTAGGGAGAACTGATACCCTTTATATAGTAGATTTTCCTATCTTCAACAGGATGTGTCTGTCCATTTATTCAATTGTTCTTGCAGTTTTGTCATTAGAGTTCAAAATTTTTCTTCATACTGTCTTTTTAAAATAATATTTCCTAGCAATTTTATTCTGTTTTTGAAATGGAATTTTTTATTGTTATGTTTGCTAGCTCGTTATTGTTGCATGTAGGAAAGCTATTGATTTGTTCATTTTTTTAACCAGTTTGCTAAATTTTCTTATTTTTAGTAGTTCTCAGTTGTTTATCTTGGTTTTTCCAGGTATACACCTATATCATTTTCAATTGAAATTAATTTTTACTCTCCTTTTTTGATATTTTAATCTCTTTCTTTCTATTCTTTAAAAATAGATAGTAAGGCATTATTTTTTTAGTGTGCTGCTACATTTTCTTTCCTAGTTTTTCACTGTGGAGTTTCCTTTCACCATTGATAGGTGGTGTTGGATTCTGTTGGTTATGGTGTACAACACGGTCCTGCACAATGACTGCTAGGGCCAGAAACTGCACCAGACTCAAGTTTAGTTCCTTTAACAAGACTATAGGAGGTACCTAATGTCTGGTTATCTCCCTTTTTGTTATCATAGCAGTTGTTGATGCTTAATGTTTATTCATTTATTGGGTGATTCTAAAATGATGATACAGGGATGCTGGGATGGCTCAGTGGGTTAAGTGCTCACTTTGCAGCTCTAGGACCAAGGATCAAATCCCAGCCCCGGCCTATGCGGACCTATGTGCTGAGCTGGGGAGTCCCCCCAGTTCAGTTCTCTCTCTGCCTCTGTCTCTTTTTCTCTCTCTCTCTCTGTCAAAAACAAGAAAATAAATAAATAAATAAATAAATAAAAACCTTAAAAAAACAAAAACCTTAAAATAATGATACTAGGATGCTGGGATAGCTCAGCAGGTTGAGCACTTGCCTTGCAACCACAAGGTCTGGGGTTCAAATTCTGGCCCCAGCTTGTGCAGACCCATATGCTGAACTGCGACACAGCTGGTGACCACTGGGATGACTCAGTGGAGAACGTGCTCACCTCCCATGCAGGAGGCCCCCAGTTTGGTTCCTGCCCCCGTGCAGCCCCATGTCACAACCAATGATGTACAATTATGGAGACTGTTATGAGCTCCCTCCCCTTCTCTGTCTCTCACCTTTTCTCAAACAATAAAATAAAAAGAGAACTTTTAACAAATAAGTAAAGTAAAATGGCGATATTATGACATTTCTTTTTTTTTTTAAGATTTTGTTGTTTTTTGACAGAGACAGACAGAAACAGAGAGAGACAGAGAGAAGGGGGAGGGCCCAGAGCAGTCTCCATAGTTGTCCGTCATCAGTTTTCCACATAGTTTCTTTCCACACAGGTGGGCAGGGGTCACACAGGGTGGAACTGGACCAGGGGCCTCCTGCATGGGAGGCATGCCCCCGTGAGCCAGGGGCCAAACCTGGGGGCAAGAACTGAACTGGGGGCCTCCCTCATGGGAAGCACACCCCAGTTCAGCATATGGGACTGCAAAATGAGCTCTTAATCTGCTAAGCCATCCCAGCTTCTCTGACATTTCTTATTTAAAATATTTACAGGGAAAGCCGGGACGGCTCAGCGGGTTGAGCGCTCGCTTTGAGGCCCCGAGGACCGAGGATCGAATCCCGGCTCCGGCCCAGGCAGGACCCACGTGCTGAACTGGGGAGTTCCCACGGTTCGGTTCTCTAGCTGTCTCTGTCTCTGTCTCTCTCTCTATCTGTCAAAAGTAAAATAGAAATAAATATGCACTGAAGATAAAATAATTACTCTCTATAAATATAAAAAGATATAAAAAAAAATATTTACATACACTTTTTATTTTAAAATAGTTTTAGGGGAAGCCGGGATGGCTCAGTGGGTTAAACGCTCACTTTGCAGCCCTGGGGACCAGGGATTGAATCCCGGCCCCGACCTGTGCGGACCCATATGCTGAACTGGGGAGTGCCCCCAGTTCAGTTCTCACCGGGGTGAGACCCCAGGCCAGTTCCTGCCCTGTGCAGCCCCACACCCACCTGTGGAATGAAACTATGTGGAAAAACCAATGATGTGCAACTATGGAGACTGTTCTGGGCCCTCCCCCTTCTCTCTGTCTCTGTATCTCTGTCTCTGTCTCTGTCAAAAACAATAAAAATAAATCTTTAAAAAAAAAATAGTTTTAGGTTTATAAAATATTTGCAGATAGTAAACAGAATTCAATGTACCCTGTACACTACTATGACATATTTGTCACAGCTAAGGAACCAGTATTGATACATAAATAACTAAAGTCCATATTTATTTAATTTCCTTAGTTTTTCTCTAATATTGTTTTTATGTTCTAAGACCCACCCAGAATATTACAATACATTTAGCTATCATGTCTCCCTCATTGCCATAGTGGGAATGCAAAATGGTACAGCCACTTTTGAAAGAGTCTGAGAGTTTCTTACTGAACTAAAGATAGGCTTACCATATGATCTAGTCATTGCACTTCTTGATATTTACCTAAATGACTCAAAAACCTATCTATACAAAAACCTGCATGTAAATATTTATAACAGCTTTATTCCTAATTGACAAAAATTGGAAGCAACCAAAATATCCTTTAGTAAATGAATAGATAAACAAATGGTATATCCATACAATGGAATATTGTTCAGCAATATTCAGCAATAAAAATAAGTGAGCTATCAAGTCTTGAAAAGACATGGAGGAACCTTAAATGCATATCACCAGGTGAGAGAAGCCTATTTGTGAAGGGTACATGCTGAATGATTGATTGTAGCTGTATGACATTCGGGAAAAGGCAGAACTAGGGTGACAATAAAAAGACCAATGATGGCCAGACTTCAGAGGGAGGGAGGAAGGAATGAACAAGTGAAACACAAGAGATTTTCAGGGCATTAAAATTATTCTGCATGAGACTGGGATGGTGAATACCTGTTATTATGCATTTGTCAAAACCCATAGCATAAACAACACAAAGAGTGAACTCTAAACTATGGACTTTAGTTAATAATAGTATTGTCTCGTATTATAACAAATGTACCACACTATTGAAAGATGTTACTACTAGGAAAAACTGTGTGTGTGCGTGTGTGCGTGTGTGCGTGTGAATTATATAGAAACTGTACTTTCTGCTCAGTTTTTCTGTAAACTTAAAATGGCTCTAAAATATAAAATCTATTAATTTTTAAAAACCTCACTTCTCACCATTACCCCAATGTAATTAATTACTTTATATCTTTATGGATTCATAGTCTTTTTTAAGAAAGATTTTATTGTTTTTGACAGAGACAGAGACAGAGAGAGAAACAGAGAGAAGGGGAGGGCCCAGAGCAGTCTCCATAGTTGTACATCATCAGTTTTCGAGTTTTTTTCCACACAGGTGGGCAAGGGCGTTGCACAGAGTGAGAACTGGGCAGGGGCCTTCTGCATGGGAGGCATGCCCCACAAGCTGGGGACCAAACCAGGGGCCTCCTGCATGGGAAGCTCACCTCGGTAAGAACCAAACTGAGAAGCACACCCCACTACAACATATGGGTCTACACAGGCCAGGGTTGGGATTTGATCCTTGGACCTGGGGGCTGCAAAGTGAGCCCTTAACCCGCTGAGCCATCCAGGCTGCCTCTAAATTCTTATTTTGTCTTAAGGGTTATAATCCATTGTTACTGAGAAAGAAGAAGGCCGTCCCTGGGCTCTGGGCACCTGTCTGACAGCACATCCTCAGCGTCAGAGCAGGCTTGGCCCTCACAGCTAGTCTGTTGGGCACAAATCATCTCACAGAACACTAACGTCAGACAAGGTCACGCTGAGACCATGGCAAATCGAGACAAGGCTAGGCCACTTCATAAGTCTAGGCATAGACAAAAACAAGATGCACCCCACAAAATACCAGCTGTCCCTCTCTCCTGGCTAATGTGAGCGGCAACTTCTTTAGCCTTACAGCTTTATCTCTGATTTATGCATAGTCTGCCCTCCCCATACATAAGATTTATTGAGGTACACAATCATAGAGTGTACCATCTAAAGTGTACCCCATGGGAAAGCTGGGATGGCTCAGCGGGTTAAGCGCTCGCTTTGAAGCCCCGGGGACCGAGGATCGAATCCAGGCCCTGGCCCATGAGGACCCACATGCTGAGCTGAGGTGTGCCCCCAGTTCAGTTCTTGCCAGTGCAGCCCCATGCCCACCTGTGGAGTGAAACATATGGAAAACTAATGTCGACTATGGAGACTGCTCTGGGCCCTCCCCCTTCTCTCTGTCTCTCTCAGTCTCTGTTTCTCTCTATCAAAAATCAATAAAATAAATCTTAAAAATAAATAAATAAATAAATAAATAAAGTGTGCCCCATGTTCTTGGACTCTCTCCAAACCCTCCCAAACCCTATAAAAGTGTCTTTCTGACACACTCTCTCTAAGATGTCCCAGACTTCCCTGTGGTGTGTGTTTGCCCTCATGGCAGGAGTAACTATAGGCATGTTTAACTATAGGCGTGAATATGAGCAGCTATTTTGATGCTGAAATTGTCTCAGATTGTGTACCGAAGTCCTTTTGACATACCCTCATTGTTCATACCCTCACACTTCCCTACTGTCTGGCACAAGATGTCCCCAGCTCATCTCGTAGGTTCCCAGCCCAGGAATCAGCGATTTCTCTAAGGAGCTCTGGTTTCTTTTAGTGAGGAACAGTATTGAAAAGCCAAGATCTGGGAGTGAAATGTGCTCATTGCTTTTGAGGGGCCACTGCTCCCAGGTGTGGCCAGAGCTTGTCTTTATCCGCATAGACATGAAAACCTGAGTTCACACTGAGACGGCCATTTCCAATCCAGCATCATCTAAATTCATTCTAGTTTTCTCCTTCCTTCTTTTTAACTCTTTTTTGTTATTGAGAAACCTGGCTTTCATTACCCTTAACACAGGTGCATACACATGTGTCTAATCCCCTTGCATGTAGCCAATTACCCACCTCAGGCCCCACCCCTTCCCCATGCTGTGTGCTCCTCACCTGGGCTCAGAAACCCTGCACTGGGCTGTCCCCCCCACCAGACCCCCTCTGGGCTCTGACACACTGCCCAGGGCCACCACAGTGGCCCCCCCACCTTGCTCCACATGCCTTGCCCCCACCAATGGCTTTAAGACAGGATTGAAAGGAAGAGGGAGAAGAAGAGAATAACTTTACTGTATTTCCTTTAAACTTAAAAAAAAATAGTGCCAGCCAGTTAAGTCTAGGCAAAAAACATCTGCCTAAGGGAATATTCATGGCAGCTTGAACAGTAAACATTTAATTTTACTAACCGTTTGTTTAAACGATGGCATGCTTTTATTTTATTTTAATGTGCCTTTGTGACCAATTTTAGTAGTCACGCGTCGTAGAGCGTGTTTCAGGCCAGAGCCCCACTTGCAGCGTGTATGTGCCTGTGGAGATGGGTTCACCTGCAGTGGCACTCCTCCAACAGGTCTCAGGTGCCAGGGGTGACGGTGGGGAAGTGCCTGTGCCCATGGGACCCATCCGTGTGGCCTCACTGCGGGGGGGCACGGGCAGGGAAGTGAGTGTGTGTGTGTGGTGGCAGGTAGGCCTTGTGGTCCTATTAAAGAAAACATCATTCGTGATGCTTGTGAAAGGTGGTAAGGCAGACTGTTCGGGCCCATGGCAGTAAGGATTGCTGCAACGGGAGCTTGCTGTGGGGGGGAGAGAGGGGACCCCACCCCAAGTGCAGCGCAGGCAAGTGGCAATTTATACACACGGAGCAGGGTAGGGGCTGATGCAGGGAAAACTACTAAGAGGAAACATTGAGGGTGAGAGGGATCTGGCTAAACTGACCTAACAGGATTCTCGCAGAAGACAGGCCAAGCCAAGGTGATCAGACACCATCCGGGGAAGGCAGGGGATGACGAACCCGGTCAGATATCAAAGCGAGTGGGGGTGGGGGCTTTTGTTGAAACGGGATTTTTTTTTTTTTTAAGATTTATTTTTATTGTTTTTTTGACAGAGAGAGAAGGGGGAGGGCCCAGAGCAGTCTCCATAGTTGACATTAGTTTTCCATATAGTTTCACTCCACAGGCGGGC
>PVKE010007108.1:0-51874 GCA_004027555.1 Craseonycteris thonglongyai | reverse complement strand
TTTCATCGAACCCTGACTGACTCAACATGTAAAATCATATTGTTTTCAGCAAAAGGCCCAATGTCCTCTCTGCTATTATCCTTTGTATGTCCACAATAGCAAATGTTTTATTTCAATAAAATTAATTCACTTATATATTTAACAACATTTGTTTAGTTATAAATATATTTCTGGTCTGTTATGTTTTTAGTCCAATGCAAAGGTAAAAAATGAGATACAGTTCCTGTTTTCAAGAGTAATTTGCACAAATATGTTTGTGAATAAGTGCAATACAAGGAGAGAGTGCATGCACCATACGCATATGTCATGCACCATAAAAGCATGACAGGTTAATTTCTGTGAGAACTCTAAGGAAGAATATATGACTTCAATCTTGGGGATTTGGTTTATCCTCAATATTATGTAATAACATGTCTGACCTATGCAATTCCACCTTTGACATCAGTATTGAAAAAAGCCGTCGTACCTAGATAGTTGTGTGGGAACACTTAGGAGAGACCACCCGTTCATGTCCCATGGACCAAGGTTATTCCATAATGATTTTGTGTCACAATTGATATGAACCATATTTGAAAGAGTCTGAAAGGTGAAAGGATCACTAGCAAAGTCCATGAATCTTGTAAAAAAGACTCTTTTATTTCACAGGGTTTTTTAGTATTACTAGTGTATACCTTAGAAATGAGAGACAGCATAGAAGTTCAAAATGTCACTAATAACTTCTTTTCTGAATCTTGAGAGAGGAGAAATCAGATTTAATCTAGTCTTCATGTGGGATTTGAGTTTTCTTCCAAAGATTCATTATTATAATAAATGGTTTGTTAGAATATATGTTAGAAAAGTATTGATATATTCCTTACCAACCATTGCACTGCGATTTTAGCATAATGGATTTGAAATATTTTTATTCTTAAATAGATGAAATGAAAAATTGTCTTCTCTACTCTGGAAACTATAATACTAATAATTGTAGAAAATTTAAAAATTTAGAAACTCTGTAAGAGTATTATAGACCTAGTGCTAAAAACAATATAAAAACTTGAACGTATATCTAACATGCACTAACATTTATTTTCAGTCTGAAGAGTGATATCTACATTGACATAGTATTAACTTTCAATAATAATACTTTAAATATACCAACTTATTTTGATTATTCCAGATTTTTATAGATCTGTTAGCTAAACTTTTCTTCCTCTAGCAAGAACTTTCTTACTAATAACTAACTGTGCTTTAATGAGAAGAAATATACTGGGTTCTCCTTATGTAGGCTTTGCCATTAAAATTGCCATATAATCTCAAGCAATATCAGGGCCTCAAATTCCTCACCTTATTTGGACTACATGTACTAGGATTATTATTTTGTATCTCAATCTGCTCTTTCTCTTTTGTGCATCAGTATTCATAGAAAAGTTCAGTTTAAGTACATTGAAGAGCATAAAATTTAAAATGCTCTTTCCTTATAATATATGTTAAAAACAGTCCTCTCTTTGTCTCACTATTCCCCACAAACTCAGTCCATTCCACACACCGAAATTAATAATTTAAAAAATATATTATTAGAATATTCATTTTCGTGTTAAAATGTCTAGCATGGCCTTTCATAATCTTTTGAATAAAATGTATGCCAAAAATTTAGTAAAACTTGTCAAATGACTAGTCTAAGAGTGTAAATTTTGAATTACAGTCTTAGATTTAGATAATTTCCCACGACTTATTACATATATGTCACATTTTTGTCATTTGTAAAATAGGACAAATAACATTATAAATTATTTAGAATGGTAGCAAAAATCAAAAGTGAAATATTTAAAACTTGCTTGTCATTATACCTTCTATTTGTAAGCATTCAAGACATGTTAAATATTAGTAGTATGATCATTCCAAGTACTTTTCTATTTCTATACATGCGCTATTGTTTTATATCTCAATCCTTTCATGTGCTACCAATCTTATAACACCAATTTAGTGTTACCTACTCCAATAATAATTACAGTTGTTCAACAAATATTTACTATGTACTATGTTCCATCCTATATAAACAAGTGAAAAGATAGTCTTATAACAAAGTTTACAAGTAATTATTTTTAATCCAGTAAAATGATTATATATGCATGAAATGCAGAGGCACTTAATAGAAAGAGAATATTATTCTGTACTTTGGAATAATAGAAATAATGTTTAAGTTGAACTTAGATAGATAAGTGATTAGAACATTTCCAAATTGTTAGAAATTCCCAAGTACAGAGAAACTCAGATGATTATTCCAGAAATGAAGACTCTCTAATGAACAGAACAGCAGAGTGATGCAGCGTGGTATCATCATTATAATTAGTTGAGCAAAACTGTAAGCAATTAATACAAATCTAATTGAACCTTTTCAATTTGCTTCTACTATGTACTATCATAGTTATGTGAACCTAACCATTGTTTGCTTTTCAGCTTTAATAATAGTGTAAATCTAATAAAGCTATCTTGAGGACTAAATTATTTAATGTAGATAAAGTGTCAAAGACTAAATGCCATGATTAAGTTGTATAAAAACATAATAATCAACATTATCATTATCGTCATAATTTTCAAAAAACTGGAGTGGTGAAGAAGTAGGTACTTAGGTAATCATTGATTGAGGCAGAAGATAAATTTATTAAAGGGTCTGAATCATAATGGCCTATTTTTTTTACAAAATAATTTAGATTTTATCATTTAGCACTAGAAAGTCATAGAATTCTATGGGAAAAGTTTACAGAAATTTATATTTAAATGTAAGAAGAATTAAGTTGACAGAAGACAGCCATCAAAATGTGGTTCTCAATGATTTTTCTTCCTGATTTTTCTGGGTTTGCGATGCCCCTTCTGAGCTTCATGTCAGGGTTAGTTCCTATGAGCAATAGGTTATGACAAAAATGATATCAGGACTTCTCAGGCTAAGTCCTGAAAGGCATTTCTCTATTTCTTAGTACCCTCATTCTGGGAGCAGCCAGCTGCCTAATAGGAAACACAAACATCTCTATGAAGAGTCTACCTGGTGAGAAACCGAAGCCTTCTGCTAATAACAAATGAAGAAATCTCGACCAGGGCTACTTCATCTGTATTCAGACTTTCAGATAACTGCATCCCTGATTGATATCTTAATTGCAATCTATGAGAGAATCTGAGGCAGAACCATTAATCTAAGTTGCTATTGAACTCTTCATGTAAACAAAGTGGAAACTAATAAATGTTTGTTGTTAAACAATGCTTAGTTCCAGAATATTTTGTAGCATGGTATTAGACAAAAAATTTGAAGAAAACTTCACTGATAATTATTTTGTCACTTATCTACCAGAGCAATCAACATTGCATTTGAATATAATATATATTTGCTGATTATATAAGTAGATAAAATCCTCTAGTAAATGTTGTCCTATTTATGATGCTTTGCACATAGTAACTACTTAATATATAAGTGAATGAGTACATTTGTATCATCACATGAGAATCACAATGGTGAATATTTCAATGAATACAGAAAAATCTAAATATGAAGCACAACATATAACCAAAATATCAATATCTATGCTAAACTAAAGAAAACAACAAAAAAAACACACATTCTAATATTTGATAGTTGGCTGCTTTATTAGCATGTTTAAACAAAAAGACATAATTCATTTACTTCTAAGTTTTCCATTTCTTTAAGAAAACATCTTTTATGAGTTTCTTGCTTTGAATACAAAAGATAGATATTGTGTATTGCAATGACATTTCAATTAGATAGCACAAAGTAAATTGCTTCATTTAAATTTCAATATGCCAGAATAATTCATCAAGTTGCTCAAGCCATATAAATGTTATAATGACATGACTGAAGTAATAAATAATGGCTACAAAAGCCTAGAAGAGATTGAGATAAAGAATATGGGAAACAATCAATATAAGATAAGAAAGATTAGGTATATCTTATGTAGTAATCATTTGACTAACATTAACAGTTATGTATATAATATTCATTTCCATGAGAGTAAGGACATTCCAAAATAACAGAATAGTGACTAAAAAAACTATACACTGAAAAATTATTTTGAATATTGTGTTCTGTTTGTAAAATCAATCAATCTCCCGCCACCCAAGTTGCATGATTAGGATTCATATTGTGATCTTCTGATGCACCACTCTGTGTATTCTATATGTGAACTAGCTGTATTATTATTGTTCTCAAATGTATCCTAATTGCCTGTTATAGAACACAGAAACTCTGGTAACTGCCGGCATGGTTCTTGACACCCAAGCAGGAGATCCCTGGTTCAGTTCCCACACTGTGTGAACTGATGTATGTGGGACCATATACATCTGTGTAAAATGAAACTACGTCATAACTAATGATGTACAACTATGGAAAGTACTCTGGGCCCTACCTCCTTTCATCTCTCTCTTTCACCTTATCTCAAACAATAAAATAAATCTTTAGAAAAAAATGACAATGCTTATAAGGATGCTCAGGTAACATGGTGAAGGAAATAAACATACATGCCCAGAAAGCACAGAAAGTCCTGAACATGATTAAACCAAAAAGCCTCCACCAAGACACATTATAATTAAAATGGCAAAGTTTAAAGACGAAGAGAAAGACTTTAAGTCCTAAAAACAGAAAGAGAAAAACAGTTAGTTACCTACAAGGAATCTTATATTAAACTGTCCATTTATTTCTCAAAAAAAAAGAAAAAGAAAAAAATGTAGGCAGAAGGGTTTGGCATAAAATATTCAAACGGACAAAATGCAAGGACATAAAATGAAAATTACTGTACTTAGAAAAGCTATTATTTAAAATCAAAATATCTTTCCAAACAAACAAACAAAAAAAGCTAAAGGAGTTCATTCCCACCAAACTTGAATTACAGGAAAACTTAAACTTCTTTAAGATAAATACACACACACACACACACACACACACACACACACACACACACATTGTCAATAACAACACATCTACCAGCAATTACTTTCCATGTAAATTGATTAAATGCATTTATCAAAAACATAGGGTCGCTGAATAGATTAGAAAACAAAACCTTTACATATGCTGACTACAAGAGTTCTCTTCAGATTGAAAACACACACAGACTGAAACTAGAGGTGAAACAACTTATGCTGTATAAATGGAAACAAACAAACAAACAAAAAGCAGGGGTAGTAATACTTATACCAGATGACACAAACTTTGAAGCAAATGCTATAACAAGAGACAAAGAAAGACCCAGTAATCACACTTTTGGGTGTTTACCTGAAAAAACAAACAAAAATGTTACTGCAAGGGGACATGATCTTTCTATGTTCATTGCAGCATTATTTATAATTGCCATGATGTGGAGGCAGCTTAATTGTCCATCAATGAAAGAATATATAAAAAGGTGGTGGTATGTATATACAATGAAATATTGCTCACCTATAAATGGGTATGAGTTCTTGCCATCTGCAGTAGCATGGATGGACTTGGAGGGTATTGTGCTGAGCAGAATATGTCAGATAGAAAAAGACAGAGAAAAATGTGATTTTACTTATATGTGGAATCTAAAGAACAAAGTAAATAAGCAAAACTGATATAAATAAGCAAACTGATATAAACTCATAGATACAGTATACATTTTGATGGTTGCCATATGGCAGGAGGGTTGGTAGGTGATTAATAAGAAGAAAGGGATTAAGAAGTACAAGTTAGTTGTCATAAAATAGTAATAAGGATGTGGCATATAGCATACATATAGTCAATAATATTGTAATAACTATGTATGGTTCATTTGGGTACTAGATTTGAGGTGATAGATGGGAGGGGTTTTGGAGATCATAGTAAAAAAAGTGAAGAATCAAAAACTACAAACTGGTAGTTACAAAGTCGTCATGAATATGTAAAGGGAAACAGAGAATATAATCAATAGTATGGTAATAATTGCGTATCGTGCCAACTAAGTACTAGACGAGATGGGGAATCAGTTCCTTTTCTAGTCCAATATTAAAAAAATAATATATAGGGTAGTTCTGCATATAAAGTGATGTCTATTTTTCGGCTTAACAATTTCAGAGAAAAGTATCATCTAATACGTGGAAAAATATGGTATACAAATATCTAACCACTATGTTGTATACTTCCAATTAATATAAAATTATATTGAATGTCAACTGCAATTGAAAAATTAGAAAAAGGAAGAAAAGTTGAAAGGAAATAAATGCTCAAAATTTCCTAAATAGGTATAAAACAAGCCATGGGGACTTATTGTATAGCATAGGAAATATAGACAATAATATTTTGACAGCATAGCATGATGTCAGATGTTCACTGAAATTATCGTGGTGATAAATTCTTTAGGTATATAAATGTTGAACAACTATGGTGTACACCTGAAATTAATATAGTTATTTATGTTAGTTATATATATTTAATAAAAATCTTTTAAACAATGGTTGTGACAACATACACTTGCTCATTTTGATTTCCTCTTAAAATCACAATTTATAAATTAATCAATATTATATAATATAGAGAGAACCCCAAAATAATTTAGAAAAAAAGTGTAAGAAAACCAACTTATTTGCTTTAAATGATAGACACGAAAGACAGGATTTTATATATTTTTAATTTTATTGCATGGGAAGTTTGTTCTAAGTACCTTTATGTATCTCAGTGCTTACTAAATACCAGATAATAAAATCAGTACTCAATAAAATTGTATTTTCAAGCTTAAATTTTCTCTAAGCTATGAACAACTATAAAAAGTCTTTGTAACAAATATAATTGACTTTTTTCTGACAATAGTGGTGGTAATTAAAATATAAAGATATTATAAACATAGTTGTAATGTTCTACTTTAGTTTCTTAAGATGCCTTTGACATACATGAGTTTTTATTATATTCTGCAAATTGTCTAACTATACTCTGCTTTACTGCCAGAAGAAGTGTAAACTATATTATAGACACCAGTTGTGACCAAAAGGAACTGTGATCTTACAGGAAGTCAACTTTATTTTAGAAGAGGGCAGTACTCTTGTTAAAAGTGACAACTTAGTTCAAGAATCATTAAATTTACATGATGCTCAGTCAAAGAAGTTTAGCAGAACATCTCTTAAATTTGACCAGCCTGAGTCAATATCTCCCTTGGGATAATTGATTAGAGATGCTGGAAACTGGGACTTAAAAAAATGAATCTACAGACTTCATAATTAAAAAAAAAAAGAAGACTTATTGATAGTAATTTAATTTAATAACGTTGAAGAACGTATATAATATTTTTCTCAATCTTATTGTTGCCACCTGAATTTCTGAAATTAAATGAAGATTTTCAAACACATATGGAACAAGCCAAATTACAAAAATTTTCCTTGAAAAAAGCAATAAAATAATTGAAAAAATATAACCTAAGTTTGCATTAAAATACAGAAAATTGTTGATTCATACAGAGTTCATGTAATATGTGATAAAAAGAAAAATATATTTGAATCAAGACTTGTGAATAGCATTTGATGTCATACTTACATAGCATCCCCCAGGACACCAGCACTTGTTCCAGTCACATATGTGAGGACTGTCTCCAAACTCAGTCTATGGTAAATATGATTTATTTGAAAATAGCTTGGATGCTTGTTACAGGCAACAGTGAATACAGTAAGAGGAATGACATTAGCGAGATGAATAACAAGGAGATCTCAGTTCTCATTCTCAAATAAACAAAAAATAAAGAAGCAAATAAACAGTAAGATTAAGTCAAATATCCAACCAAAATACAATGCTGAAACGTCCCAGGGTGCAAATAGGAAGCTGCAGCAACCAGGGAGTAAAAATAAAAAATTGTCTGTACAGAATGAATAGGAAATAGTCATTTACATCATCCCATTTTCAACACCAGGATAGCACCTTGAGAAATTCTGTAAGGTATTAAACTTATAAATCTTAGTCTTGGTGAAAATATTATGAATTTGACCTTAAATGCTAGAAAACTAAAAAGGTTATACGCAGCAAAAGAAACCAACACAACAAAGAAGCAACAAACCAAATAAAAGAATATATGAGTATTTGCAAATACCTTTCATAAGGGACTAATATCCAAAATATATAAAGAGCTCATACAACTCAACAAAAACAAACAAAAGAATCTGATTAATAATGGTCAGGGGACCCAGACAGACACTTCTTCCAAGAAGATAATACAATAGCCAGCAGATGTGTGAAAACATGCTCAAAATTACTAGTTACAACTGCTGACCTGTAGAATCAGCTAAGGCTAATAATGAGTATGAGTGCACTTTGCCAATGGCTAGTCGTCTTTGACTGGCTGTGCCAGTAGAACCATCTCTGCTGCCAACCAGCTAACTGCCAAGGGAAAAGTGGGGGGAAGTGGAGCTTTCAGAAGGTTAGAACTACTTTTTAATCCCTTAGTTTCTATTCTGCAATGCCCTGGTCTCACACCATCTCACTGCCAGTCTGTGGTTCCAGAAAGGGAACCGCATAAGCACCCATCATTGCATAGAGAAGTGTATGTACTTGCCTTGGTCAGGGCTGGTGATACCATGAAAGGGATTGCAGAAAAGCACATCTTTTCCTTGTTGCTCCACACTTTTATAAAGCATTTAGGAGAAACACAGAGTTGGGTCCAGCAAGGTAATGTCACTAAGCTATTTTTTAAGGTCGTTTGCACATCAACATGGTATCACATAGGAATCTCATAGGTTTTCTTGATGGAGCCAGCAGAGGACTGGAGAACAAACTCATGGCTAGGCCACCACAGATGTTGTACTGGGGAGTCAGCTAGTGGGGCTATCCAACAGAAAGACGGTCTTCCCAGTCTAACAAAGGAAGGTAAAACAATATATTTACATGTGAATTGGTATATTTTCATCATTTCAATTACCAAACATTTTTGAAATTCTATAACGTACTGTGTTCTATCCTTGATTTTGAGATTGCTGACATCAATATGATAGAGTCCCTGCTCTCAAGGAACTAACATTTCAGTAAGGAAGAAGACATAATTATCCAAATGTAATAAACATAATATAAGCAGTGAGATGAAGAAAACATGAGAACATTTTTTTCCAGAAAAGATAAGAAAGAGTAGTTTGGGGCATACTTATCAAATATAATACCCAAAATTAATCTGGAAGAACAAGTAAAAATTTAGCCTCCAGTTCCCCGGTAGAGAAAACACTGAAAATGGTTTATAAGTAATCATATGACATGTGTTATCTTCAGGGTGTGAACTAATTTATAATTACCACTGTGAAAATGTCATGTAAAAATAATCAAATAAGTAATATGAAGGACAAATATTATAGGTTCTTATGAGATCTGGTATGTATTTTAAATTATATTCCTAAAGCAATAGCCATTTGAAGCTATGAAACACCTCCATATTATGATTCACAGAAAAAAAAAGGTTCTCTCAATTATGATAGGCATGTGTAGGAAGAAAGAAAGAAAGAGAGATAAAGAGAGAGAGAGAGAGAGAGAGAGAGCGAAAGAGAGAGAGAGCGCTACTTATTTTAATCATGTGATACATCAAAGATGTAAAATTTGTATACTTCTAACAAGTCCAGACACTGTTGTTCATCTTTAGTTGTAGGTAAAAATATTAATTTTCTATTTTCACTTTACTCTATTTCCCTTTTTTGTATTAATACTTACTAATGTAAAATTTTATATAAAACTGGTAAAATATTTACATTTGCAAAGTCAATTAGCTGGGCTGTATAAAAAGCTTATCCCTGGAAGTTGTGAATAGGCTCTCAATCTACAGACTAGTTTAGTTCACATTAGATATCAGCTCAGTTGAGTAGGTGGAGTCAAATATAACATCCACATTTCTGTCTTAAGGAGTTAGTAAGTCAGTCCACTAAATTGCAAGTAAAAAGGACAATGAACACATTTTAGGGTAAAGGTTTTTGAACACAATAAATTTAAGATGCCTAAGACTCTTCTAAATGAATCTGACTAGAAGAAGGGATATAAGTACATGAAGTTTGAAAAGTTAAACAACAGTTACAGTTTTTGAAATTATTATCAGATACTAAGTGTACGGAAGCAATACAAATAGACTATTTCATTAAATATATCAAAAGACAAAACACAACAAAACCGTATCTTGGTCAAATAGGTTAAAAAAAAAAGAATAGGTTCACTTTACGCATCTCTCATTTCAAAAAATAATAGAGATACTAAAATATATGGATGTCATATGTAGAAAGGCTAACCAATAAAAATAAGAAACTGAATTTAAAACTTTCAAAAGAGAATGAATGATAATCTAGTACCATTTGGCCAATGAGTCAGAAAAAAAAATAGAATTTAAACATATCTTTATGGTTTTCTTCTATTATGATTTAAACCATATAATTTAACCATTGTGAGTACACAATTGAATGTTTGAAGTAAATTTATAGAATTTTGCAAATGTAACTATAATTCAATTTTAGAAAATATTTATCATCCCTAAAATACTTCTCAAATTCATTTTTAATTCATCTACAATCACCTCCTACCAGTCCCAGGAAACCATTGATTCTATTACTATTTTCTATGTTTCTTTTCTGACACTTCATGAAAAAATGACTCATAGAAAACTTAATATTTTTCATGTAGCTTTTTCAGTGAATATGGTGTTTTTTGATGTTCAGCCATGTGATAGTGTATATCAGTATTTTTCCCCCTTATGGGTTGACAAATAGTATTCAATTGTATAGATAAGCCACATTTTGTTTATTCAGCAGTTGAATAACATTTGATATATTTTAAAGTAAGTTTCAGCATCTGTTGGATCATTCTTCTTATATTAGTAATGTTTAAGAATGAAATGATTACCATTACCACTTCTTTGCCCATAATTAGGCAAATAAGATTTTTTAAATAAAAACTTGTTTTCAAAGTTAAAAATTTCAATAAAGAAATATGGGGATGTTGAGATAACTCACTGGTTGAGCACTTGGCTTGCAATCATGATGTCCATGGTTTGATTCCTAGCCCTGGCCTGTGCAAACCCATATGCCGAAATGTGGTGCAACTGGTCACCACCAGGATGGCTCAGTGACGAAGGTTCTCACCTCCCATATGGGAGGTCCCTGGTTTGGTGCCCACCTTGCATGGCCCCACATCCACTTGTGCAGAATGAAACCATGTCACAACTAATGATGTACAACCATGAAGACTGCTCTGGGTTCTCATTCCTTCTCTTTCACTCTCTCTCTCTCACCTTCACTCAAAGAATAAAATAAATCTTTTTCTTTTGTTTTAATTTTCTTTGTTTTTGACAGAGGGAGAAATAGAGAGAGACAGACAGACAGACAGACAGAAGAGGGAGGGCCTAGAGCAGTCTCCATAGTTGCATGTCATTGGTTTTCTACATGGTTTCATTTCACAGGTGGGCGCAGGGCTGAGCAAGATGGGAACCAAGCCAGGGGCCTCCCACATGGTGCTCATCCCAGTGAGAACTGAACTGGGGGCACACCCTAGTTCAGCATATGGGCCCACATGAGCCAGGGCCAGGATTCAGTTCTGTACTTCACAAAGTTTTAATATAATATTGACAGCAGAAGCCTTTATTCCAATATTGATACTAGTATGATTTATTATATAATTCTAGTATTTTCCATGCCTCACCTCAGATTTTTTTATTTGACCATATTAACACATTATTAACACAGTAACTGAAAAATTGGGATGGTTTTAGTTCCTCAGAATAAACTTGTATATTTGACAGTTTATAATTGTCCTTCAATTTTTCACTATTTTATATTTCAGAATTTTTCACTAATTTAAGATGACTCATATTTAAAAATAAGTTAGCTATAAAACAGCCCAGTGTTTATATAAGCACTGACAGTCTCAATTCTCCTCATTTTATTCCTCTCAGGAATGAATTCTCATAGTCCCTGTCAAAATTTAAATCCAAATTAAATACTTTTATTTGATCTTGGTGTTTATTTCATTTGTTCTGATTTCTAAAACACTATAAAGTGTGACCAAGAGGTGTGTTATATAAATGCTAACAATTGACTGAGAGACTATTCATTACAAATTAGTCAGTTTATAGGAAGTCAACAGAGTTCTTAACATTAATTATGTTACCTATGAAAGAAATGCTTTATGGAGAATGGTAAAAATAAATATATCAAACCTCTCTAAATAGAAATATCACAATTACTAAAACACCCACTATATTCCGTATATTTAGAAAACAACAACAACAATTATTAAGAAAGACAGTTAGTGTTATAGAAAATTGAGTGGATATTTAATTTAAATATATTGTTTTGAATACGAAATTACAGAGCAACAAACAATTTAAATTTGGTTTCCCTGATATTTACCAGGAGGATTAGAACTTAAACCTAATCATTCAGGTTTGCAATTCAATATTTTCTGGAGAAAATAGAATTTAATTCAGATAAAATAGAAGGTAAAATAATCAAAATACAATCTTACGGATTTTTAAAAACACAATTATCAACGGTATTATAAAAAAGAATGCTGAGGTTTTTCTCCTTAGTAAATATATTGTAATGAAATGTTCTTGTAATTATTTATCTATTGATCTATATCTATACCTATCTATTTAATCCATCTATCTATCTATCTATCTATCACTTTTCTATCTATTCTATGTATGTATGTATGTATGTATGTATGTATCTATCTATCTATGTATCTACCTACCTACCTATGCTATCTATCATCTATATATGTGTATCTACATATCTATCTATATCTGTCCACCTATCATCAATCTATCATCTATCTATCTATCTATCTATCTATCTATCTATCTATCTATCTATATCTATTTATCTATCTATCATTTGTCTATCTATGTAATCTATCATCTATCATCTTCCTATTTCTAGATTTTTAGCATAAGAAACAGCACACAAAAAAAGAATTTTGAAATGTTGATGTACAAAATTTTCATTAAAGAGAGACAAATTGCTTCTTTATTGAAATCTACTAGGACCAGAGCATTTAAATGTTTGAGATGAATTCATAATCAGAAAAAAAATTGATTATCCTAATATTTAATAAAATATATCTAATTTGAATATATCCCTAATACTTACTTAAAAAATTATATGAGTCGTGTTTTCTTCCCTGATTAGCCTATAGTATATACTTGGGTTATGTCAGACTCCTATAATATGTGTTTTGTTTGGTTTGGTTTGGTTTGGTTTGCTAAATTATTGATTTCAGCTGACTTTGGATAAACTATCATTTCATTTAAAAAGTTAGGCTGAAAAACCCACAGCTAACACCTTAATCAATGGTGAAAAACTGAAAGCTTTCTCTTTATGCATTGCAGCACTTTTATCCTACCTCATTGGCAGTCTTAGTAACAGCAATCAGACAAGAATTACAAAGCACACAAATTGGAAAGAAGTAGAACTGTAATTATTTGCAGAGGATATGATACTAATACTGAGAACCCTAAATGTTTCATTATAATACTAGTAAGACTCATAAATAAATTTTATAAAGCAATAGGACACAAAATTAACATTCAGAACTTGGTTGCACTTTTATACATCATTAATAGACTACCAGAAAGAAAAATTAAAAAAATATTATCTCATTTACAACTGCATCAAAAATAATAAAATATCTCAGAATAAATTTAGCCAAGTAGGTAGAAGACCCGTATTCAGAAAACAATAAATCACTGATATAAAAGAAAATACAAGTAAATGGAAGCATATACCTTACTCACGGATAGGAATAATTAGCAATTTGAAAATGGCCATACTGTCCAAAACAATCTGTTGATTCAAGGAAATCTTTATCAGGATACCAATGGCATTTTTTCACAGAACTAGAACAAATAATTCTATAATTTATTTGTAAGCAGCTAGCCAAAGCAATATTGAGAAAAATAAATGTGGATGTATCGTGCTACATTATATCAAACTATAGTAAAAGGTTATAATAACAAAACAGCCTGACACTGCCATAAAAACAGACACATAAATCAATAGAACAGAAGAGATAGCCCCAAAATAAATTCATATATTTATGATTATTTAATTAATGACCAAGGAAGAATGTACATTAGGGTAAAGACAGTCTATTCAATAAATGGTGCTAAAATAACTGAGGAGGTACATGCAAAAGTATGAACTTAAACCTAATCATTCAGGTTTGCAATTCAGTATTTTCTGGAGAAAATAGAATTTAGTTCAGATAAAATAGAAGATTACTAGATTACTTTCTTACAACATATTCAAAAATAAACACAAAATGGATTAAAGATTTAAATGTAAGACCAGATACCATAAAACAACAGCAGGGGAAGCCGGGATGGCTCAGTGGGTTAGGCGCTCACTTTGCAGCGCTGGGGACCGAGGATCGAGTCCCGGCCCTGGCCCGTGAGGAACCATATGCTGAACTGGGAGCTCCCCTAGTTCAGTTCTCTCTCTGTCTCTGTATCTCTCTCTCTCTCTCTCTCTCTCTCTCTCTTCTCTGTCAAAATAAATAAATAAAAAAAATATATTAAAATATAAAACAACAGCAACAAAATAGACAGTAAATGCTTTGATATTGCTCATAGTAATATTTATTGGAATGTGTCAACTCAGCCAGGTAAACATACAAACAAAAATCAAATGGGACAACATCATACTAAAAAGTTTTTATACCATGAAGCAAATCCTCATCAAAATGAAAAGGCAACCTACTGAATAGGAGAAGGTATGAGTATTCATCAATAATAGTAATACATCTGATAATGAGTTAATATCCAAAATATATAAGGAACTCATACAACTTAACACAAAAAATAAACATTGCAATTGAAATATGGGCAGAAGACCCAAATAGACATTTCTGCAAAGCAGACATTCAGATGGCCAATAGACATATAGAAAAATACTAAATATAACTGACCATCAGGTAAATTCAAATCAAATCTACAATGAAACATCATTTTACACCTGTCAGAATAGTTATCATCAATAAATCAAAAAATAACAAGTGTTGGTGAGGGTACAGAGAAAAAAAAACTTTTGTGTACTGTGGGTGAATTGGAAATTTGTGCAGCCACTATAATAAATAGTGTAGGTTACTCAAAAAATTAAAAATAGAACTACTTTATGATATAGCAATTTCACTTTTTGGTATTTATACAAAGAAATTCAAAATATTAATTCAAAAACATATATGCACTACTATGTTCACTACAACATTATTATAATAGTCAAATTGTGGAAGGAACCTAAGTATACTTTTATAAACATATGGGTAGAGACGAGCATTACATATATGGAATAATACTCGGTCATAAAAAAATAAAATCTTGCCATTTGTAACAAGAATGGACCTAGAAGGTATATGCTAAGTGAAATAAGTAAGACAAAATTCTGTGTCATATGATTTATCTCATAAGTATAATTTAATAAACAAAATAAAGAAAACAATTAAACTCATAGATAGAGAACAAGTCAATGGGTGTCAAATATTAGGACATTTGTGCATGGGTGAAAAAGGTGAAAGGATTAAAAAGTACAAATTGCCAGTTATAAAAATAGTCACAGGAATATAACACATAGCATAGAAAATATAGTTGATAATATTCTAATAACTGTGTGTGGTGTCAGATGAGTACCAGGCTTATGGGGTTATCGATAACTTTGTAAGTTATATAAATTTCAAATTATTACATTGTACACCTTAAACTGATACAATATTGTGTGTCAACTTAATCATAAAATAAATATTATAATATTTAAAAAATTACTTGGCTTAGCAAGCTTTCCCTATTATTTCCCTAAATCAGCAATTTTATATTTAATTAGGAAACGCATATTATAAATCAGTAAAGCATTCAATTTATAAATTAAAATTACATTGGAATTATATTTTAATGTTACTTCTCTAATATTATAATATTAAATACAATATGCTTCCTTTATTATCTTATTATTTTCTTCCTATGCACTCAAAAGATTCAGAAATACTTATGATATTAGGACAACATAACAAAGCAGCATTATAATACCAAAAACTCAACACTGTAAAAAGGGAAAGAGATAAAAATCTAAGTGAAATTGTCAAATAGGTTTCTATTGAAGTGTGTTAGATTACAGAAGAGAATCCCATGGAAAGTAGCAGAGACTCTCTTACTCAAATCATTTGAAAATCTCTCTTAGAAAGCATATTTGGGAAGCTGGGATGGTTCACCGGGTTGAGCGCTCGCTTTGCAGCCCGGGAGCCGGAGGATCAAATCCCCGGCCCAGCCCATGTGGACCCACATGCTGAATCGGGGTGTGCCCTCAGTTCAGTTCTTGCCAAGGCCTATGCGGGAGGCTCCCGGCCCAGTTCCTGCCCTGCACAGCCCTGTGCCCACCTGTGGAGTGAAACTATATGGAATACTAACGCTGCCAACTATGGAGACTGCTCAGGGCCCGCCCCCTTCTCTCTGTCTCTCTTTGTCAAAAACAATAAAAAGAAATCTTTTAAAAGAATATTTAAGAATATGTTGCCTAGAACAATCTCATATTAGAGCCTAGGGAGACAAGATGACCTAGAAGTTTTCTCCTTCTCTAGATTCTAATATTTTATGGTTCTGTACATAAAAATATATATACTAAAGTCTTAGGTGCAATTTCAGATAGCACTGAATTGTTTGTAGAGTTTTATAATTGTGTATAGAAATGTCAGGTCGCACTCTGGGAACAGAAATACTGCAGAAAAATAACCTGAAATTTAAAAATGGATTATGTTAATGTAACAGGGCAAGCTTCTCTTCAACTGAAACATGGTTTATATTCCTCAAGTCTAATGTGGTTTTCTAAAAAAACAAGTTACTAAAATTCAAATTCAGTGACTTGTGTTAAGTGTACTGAACCTATGTGAGATATGATGATAAAAATTTTATTGAAAATCAAGTCTATAGAATAAAAAGTACATTATAGTTCCTTTTATTGACACCCCCTTTCAAAAATGAGAATATCTTTGAAATATATTAAAAAATTATAAATGAATATAAGAAATTCTAAAGTATTGCTTTACACTTTTCAAACCTAATTATCATTGTAAATGAAGTCAACTCTAAAAATTATAAAAATTTGATTGTCTACATCAAATACTTCAAGCTATCATTAATATATACTTATACATCTTGGAAATATATACTTTCTGGAAGGATAATTGCAAAAGAAAATGATCTGAGTAAGAAAGTCTACCTTAAAATGTAATAACTGACATTTTCTGCACTTTAGGCAGAGGTATTGCTTATGTAACATATATAACCTTAAAAAAAAGTCCACATAAAGAGATGGCAGAAGTAAAAATGATGGGCATATTACTGATTTAAAAGGTAAAGGAAATAAAATATAATAGATGAGACTCACTTGTATTTAAATTTAAACAAAGTAACAAAAAATATATTTTCAGAAAAGCAGAGAAATGTGAACAAAAACCAAATAATAAATATTACGTATTAGAGAATCAGTTATTATAGAAGATCTTCATGAGTCCATGTTATATAGTGGGACTTTTATTGAAGAAGAATCTGATGTCTCTGATTACCTTTAATTTTTAGAAAGATTTATTTTATTGTTTTTGATAGAGACAGAGACAAAGACAGAGAGAAGGGGGAGGGCCCAGAGCAGTCTCCATAGTTGTACGTCATCAGTTTTCAACATAGTTTCACTCCATACAGGCGGGCGGGGGGCCGCACAGGGTGGGAACCAGGTGGGGGCCTCCCGCATGGGAAGCAGTTCCCAGTTCAGCATATGGGTCTCCAGGGGCTGGGGTTGGGAGTCTATTCTTCGGCCCTGGGACTGTAAAGCGAGTGTCAACCTGCTGAGACACCCTGGCATCCTCCTTTAACTAATTTATAGGTAGGCATTAAGAGGCATATACATGAAAAAGTATAGGCATATTTATTGAAATTGGGTGGTGGATTCAAAGGAGCTTATGATGCTATTCTTCCCCCATTTGTGTGTGCTTAAAAACTTCCAGAGTTTCTAAAAAAATATCTGATCATCATAATAATTTAAAAAGTTACAACATTCATGAGGAAAAAAAAAACCACTCATAATCAGTTATTTAAATCTTCTCGATTCATTTCAAGTGCTAATTGCTGTTGCTTTTCTAAAATTTTGCTATGATGCTCAGGTTTATACTCGTATAACACTAGTACAATCAATTCTTTCTTCTTTTATGATATGAACCATACTATAGAGAATAAAAATATATTTATTTTCTCCATAGCAATTATTTCTTTTTTTTTTCTGGAGATTCTGATTAAGAGGTATTTTAGACAAACATTTTCTATGTATGTCCTTGTCTTTGGGTTCTTCTATCAGTAATTGTGGATAGCAGTTGCAAAGTTATTATTTATGAACATTCAAAATTGTATATACCGATTTAAGGCTGTTCCATAAACTTCCTATGATTGCTCCTAAACCCACTTAACATAGAAACATTTTGGGCACTGGATGTATGTTCAGTAAAATGGGGCTGATATTGTAAAATAAAACTCAGAGGGAAAGGAGGGTCACAATCTTATGCACATACTCAAAAATCTTAAACCTTGAATTTTTAGAGTGAACTATCAAAGTACAAGGCACCAGCCAGAAATATAAATGTTGATTATTTAAATTACTCTCCAAAGGCTCTGAACAGCATTCTCGTTTATAGATCTTCCTCTTTCACCTAAAAATAAACAAACAAAAACCTTCAGAACTTCTCAAAATTAGATACAAGCATCTATTAATTTTTCTCCTTTTGAAGTTATAGTAAATGTTGCAAAATAAAATCAGCGTTCTGTTCATTTAGTTTGGAGTCATTACAATGGTTGTTCTATCCAGAACCTGATAAAGTTATCATTAATCACACTTTATAGTGTCATCTATAATTCAGTGACTTTAGTAAACTAAGTGACAGGCTCAATAACAACATCCTGATATTTCCTGGGGCCTACAATGAGACCTTCCATTTCTTAAGGGTCTTTGAAATTAAACTATTGAGAGCTAATATTTTTAGTATCTCTAATATGTTAAAAATATCAACAAATTTAAAACTATAGATAGATATGTTTTCAATTAAGGCTAATTAGGAATGAAGGCATAGCTTAACAGGAAATATAAACCCATGAGTAAAAATAATGCTAATGATGAATAAGTCACAAACTTGTGGAGGGAGCGTATACAGAGAAGATAAATTTGCTTACATCACTTATTTTGAAAACTTATCAACTTCAGTTAGGAAGTTTGGCTCACATAATATTTCTCATGCTCTTTCAGTTCCTTGGGGGAAGATAAGTAAAATCTTGAAGTTTTTATCTCCATTGTAATAATCCACCAGTGGGAAAATATTCTCTATATAAATAATTTTAATAACTTTCATCATTCACTGAAGATGGTGGTCTGTGGATGCTGAACTTAACAAGATATTTAAGAAGTATAACAGAAATCATTTCTAGAAAATAGAATACAATAGCGGGTTTAAAATTGTTTTAAATTTTGATCATACAACTGTGGCCTGTGAGGCGGGAGAAAAAATATTTTGTGTTTCTGCACAGTTAGGGTTTTCTAAATTAATTTTACTAAAACAGGTAACCCACGCTAAAATAAAATGTGAAAGGTAAATTATAGATAATTATTTTATAAGATGCTGCGAAAATAAACATAGACCTTAAATAGAATCACCAATGCTACCTAGGAACTTAATGATTCAATAATAATTCAAGGATTCAAAAAAATATTATAATAACCTTTTAATTTGAGATAATTATGGATTGCACAGCAAGTTGTATTTCACGTACTCTTGCTTAAGCCAATGTTAACTTATTGCTGAGTTATATAGCATAATGTCAACTAGGAAAATAGACATACGCACAAACCATAGATGACATTGAGATTTTATGAGTTATACGTGCATGTACTTGTGTATGTATATGTCTCTGTAACTTTACCCAATTTTATTATCAGCTCGGCTCCGTGTAATCACACCCAAATCAAATTATTTATTGAGTCTCCATCCCTAGTCTCCAACATGCTGCCTCTGTAGAGCTGTTTCCTCCGCTTTCCATCTCAAATTCTTAAAAATCACTAATCTATTTTTCACGTTTTTTAATAATGCTACATATATTCACACATTATAAGAATAGAATCACGCGATATGTGTTCTTTTAAGTAAGCTACTTTTCATCGTGATTTATTTGAGGTTCATGCAAGCTCTATGTATCAACAGTTTATTGTATTGTTGATTTGTATCCCATGGTATGGATGACTAGTTGCTTAACCATTTACCACTGGCAGACATTCGGGTAGTTTCCAGTTTTAGCTATTATGAATAAAATGGCTGTGAGCATTCAAATTTTAATGGGAAAATGTTTTCATTTCTTTAAGATATTTGCCTAAAAATACAATAGTTGAGACCCATGATAAGTCAATTTTTTAGTGTAAAAAATGTATTTTATTGATTTTCTTAGAGAATGTGTGTGTGTGTGTGTGTGTTGAGGGGCGGGGGTTAGAATGGGAGGCCCACAGCCATCTCCATAGTTGTACATCATTAGTTGTGACATGGTTTCATCCCACACAGGTGGATGTGGAGCTACACAGAGTGGAAACCGAACTGGAGACCTCCCGCATAGGAGGCGAGAACCTTCGCTGCTGAGCTATCTCAGTGGTTAGCACCACAGTTCAGCATATGGGATTTTGCATGAGTCAGGGCTGGAAATTGAAATCTGGACCTCATGGTTGTGAGGCAACCACTCAAACTGCTGAGATACCCTGGCATCCCGCATTCTTTAATTTTAAAAGAAATTTCCAAACTCTTTTCAGGGTGGCTATACATTTTTATATTCCTACTAGCAACGATTTTTGCATCCTTATCAGCAATTGGTGAAATCTCTAATTTTGTATTTAGCCATTCTGCTAGACAGGTAGTGATATCTCACGATAGTTCTAATTTGCATTTTTCACATGGCTAATGATGTTGACATTTTCTCAAGTGCTTCTCTGTCTTCTTCATTTCCTCCTTTAATAAAATATGTTTATGTCCCTTGATCATTTTCTAATTAGATTGGTTGTTTGTTTTTACTGTTGAGAGTTCTTTATATGTTCTAAACACAAATTCTTTGTCAGATATGTGATTTGCAATTATGTTCTCCCAGTCTATACTTGTCTTTTCATCTTCTTAATAGGATCTTTCACAGAGCAAGTGTTTTTAATTTTTATGAGGTCAAATTTATCATTTTTCCTCCCCCTTCTCTCTGTCTCTCTCCCTCTCAAAAATAATACAAATAAATCTTTTTGAAAATTCTCATTTTTTCTTTCTTGTATTTTTATTATTATGTGTAAGAATTTTTTGCTACTCATACTTCCCAAATAATTTCTCCTTTAAGTTTTATAGTTAGAGGTCTTAGATTTGAATCCATAATCTTTTTTGAGTTAAATTTTACAGACAGTGTGAGATTTAGTTTAAGGTTCATGTATTTGCTTATGACTGCTCAACTGATCCAACATCATCTGTTGAAAAAGTTAACTTTCCTCTATTGATTTGTTTTTACTCCTTGGTCAAAATTAAATGGGTATGTATATTTATACGGATTTATTTCTGAGTTCTTATGCTACATTTTTATGAACATATCTACAAAACATAGTATCACCCAGATAAGAAACAATAAAGGCAATGATCAACTTGTATTTAGAAAAAAAAAAAATGCCTTTCTGTCAGTCAATGCATTCTATCTTGAATGTAGTATTTGGGATTGTTCTATAATTGGAAATTATCATCTCAGTGCAATATGAATGACTCAATTAGAATTCACTGTTAATCTAGAAAATAATATCCACATGCATGATCAAATTTTATCTAGAAAACAATGGCCCTCAAGTCCTGCCACATCTGTGTACTGAGCCAGAAATACATATTTTTATTTTTCTTGAATATTTTTCAGTTGAATATCTCAGAGACAACTCAACTTAATTAAATTTAAATTTGAATTTACGATTACCCCAGGATAATGCTGAGACACATTCTTTTCTTTTTTTTTTAATTGTTAAATTTATTGGGGAGACATTTGTTGGTAAAAATTATATAGGTTCAATTCTACGTTACATCACACATGTGTTGTGTTATGGGGTCACCACCCAGAGTCAGCTCTCTTTCCATCACCGTATGTGGTTTCAAGGTCCATCCATGTTATCACAAGTGACCGTATTTCATCCTTTCTTATCACTGAGTAGTATTCTATTGTATAAATGTACCACAACTTCTTTATCCAGTCCTCTATCAAAGGATATTTTGGTTGTTTCCACAACTTGGCCACCATGAACAGAGTTGCAATGAACATTGGCATACATATGTCTTTGCAAATTAAAGTTTACAAGTCTTTTGGGTAGATACCCAAAAATGAGATTGCTGTGTCCGGCAATTCCATTCCTAATTTTCTGTGGAATCTCCATTCTGCTTTTCATAGTGTCTGTACCAATATACGTTCGCACCAGCAGACACATTTTTTTACTGCATTCATGATTTTACTTAATGGCATGTTTATTCACTCAGGCACTAAACACAAAGTTAAATGTGACTATGTATTTTCTCCTGATTTCTAACATCCAGCAGATTACCAAATCCTGCCTGTTAAGCATCCCAAATATTATTAAATCATGTCCAGTATCTCTATTTCTGGTATTCCTGTTTAATTTGTTTTGAACACGTCTTCCTTGGATTGTTATGATAGTATGGCCTTGGCATTCTAAAGGTATCACTATGTCACTATTTACTTAATAGTGATTTCCTCAAAGGTTTTGCTCACATAGCCTAAAAGTAAAACTCGTAGCTAAGGCATTAATTAGTCTTCCTTTTTATTATCTGTAAAATGAAGGTTAATTTACCAATATTTTAATGTCATTACAAATACAAAATTAACTAACAACTGACATAAGATACTTAGCCCAGTGTCTGGCATTTAACTGCTCAATAAATAGTAACTATTTTTAATATTACTAGTAAATTTTATGAAACCTTTCATACTGAGACTTTGTCTACATTTTCAAACTAATTATTCATTTTTTATTTATTGTTAAATTCATTGAGATGACTTTTGTTGGTAAAAATTACGTAGGTTCCAGGTGTATAATTCTACATAACATTGTCTATGTGTACTCACCACCCAGTTCTCTTTCTATCGCCATATATTTGATGCCTCTTCCCTCTTGCCCCAACTTGCTCCCTCCTTACCTTCAGGTAACCATTAAACTACTGCCTCTGTCCATGAATATTTGTTTTTTTGTTACTATCAGTTTTATATTCCACATATAAGCAAAGTCCTATGGTTCATGATTTCTTTTAGTCTGACTTATTTCACTTAACATGATGATCTCATGGTTCATTTGTGTTGTCACAAATGGCAGTATTTCATCTTTTCTTATTGTTGAGTAATATTCACCCCCCAAAACTTGAAAACCTCGATCTGCAATGATATATGTGCCCCACTGTTCAAGGTGACAAAGTAGTGGAAACCAAAGTGTCCTTTGATGGATGACTGGATAAAGAAGGTATGGTAGGTACCTTTACACAAACTCCTTGCTCTTAAACTTCCATGAGTAGTTTAAACTTCTACCTACCTAACCCATATGATCGAACTCATACACATCCTTCAGGATTCTGATCAAGCATCACCCAGTTGATAAACTATTGACTGTATTCCCTACGTAGTTAGGCGTTTTCTCTTTTTCATTTCTAAAGTAATGTATGCATACTGTTTACAATTGTTATGAAATTTTAATTTTTTATAATTCAGTTTGTTTACTAAGCTGAATTTCTAAACATCTGGTACCTCAGCTTTTATATATTCTATATTCTTAAGTATCTAATTAATGAAAATCTTAGCAATTAAATATAATTAAATAAGATACATGTGATTAATGGATGCACTGAGACACTTGGTTGAAAATTACAAATGACCCCTCTAAAATGAATTAAAATATTAAAATTTTTAAAATAATTTTCTAAGATTTTTCTCACACTTATATAATACACCCTCTTTAGAGTAACTAGGATAAACAAATTATTGTGTATCATTCTCTTTGTTCACGTACTCACTTATGTACATACCTATATCCTGGTAAAACCCTCTTGTACACATTTTTCCTAAAATAAAAAAATATATAAAAACAATCTTTAAATTTATTCTTTTTACTTTAATAAATCATAGCTATACCTACAAGTCTGGAGTTATAGCAGTTTAATACTATCTTTGTAATTTATTAAACATATATATATATATATATATATATATATGCATATACACTCAAATATACTATTTTATATAAATTACACTCTTTTTTGAACTGAACTGGGGGCCTCCCCACATTCGGGAAGCATACCCCAGTTCAGCATGTGGGTCCGCCTAGGCCGGAGCTGGGATTCAATCCTTGGTCCTGACCTTGGGGCTTCAAAGAAAGCGCTTAACCCGCTGAGCCATCCCAGCTTTCCCAAATTACACTCTTTATGGTAGTAGGTTTCTGAAAAATTTGTTTCATTTTTCTTCCTTTTTATTTCTGTTCTTATCGTTTTACAGTATTTTCCTACATTCCGTGTATACTCAATAATAGCCATAAGGCTATATTTTATATTTCTACATCATCATAAGCATATAGAAAATTATAAAATAATACATCTTTGTTATTACTTGCATTTAGAGATATGTTTATGTTTTTAAATTTTTTTTCTAAGATTTTCTTTGAACTCAATTATTATGAAAATGCTTTAAAATCACTTAGTATAGCTTTAAGAGCTTCTCTTTAATATTTTATTAAGTAGGTAAAATTGATCAATTATACCCTAGTTCTCAATTCACATTGTTGCCTCCTTCTGCCACTATAAACAGTGTTCCAATACACATGCATATCTGTTAACAATTTCCTTTCACTTTTAAAAATCACAAGTGCAAAGTTAATGAATAAAAGAAGGCATGCATCTCTAAATTTTGATATTGTGATACAATTTCTTTTTGCTCCAACAGTTGATCACAATATCCTTACATCTGCCAGCCTCTGAATATTTGATGGTGGTAAAGTAATAAAGCAATTGTACCTAAATTTTTATATATCTACATAGTAAAATCTCTGATAGTAGAGACTTTGAATATTTTTACTGTTTTTCGGCAATTGAATTTGCTTGTAAAAAATTATTAATTCTTATCATCTCCCCATTTTCCTAGTGGGTGGTGTAGATTTGTACTATAATGTTAGACTTAATTATATTTCCTGAAATATATTTTTGGTATGTTTCTGGCTAGGGTAGAATATTGATTCAAATTCCTGAAAGATTTGAAGACTTGAAGAAAAGGAGTAACAACTTGGTAGCTTAGACTCATTGTTGCTGAATTACTCTTATTTCACTAGCAAGGTAACTTTAAACTTCTCTATTATCCTTTGGATGGATGAATGGACGGATACACACACACACACACACACACATACATTAGGTAATATTTGTACAATATACAATATATAATACTATATTAATGAATTAAGAATGAAGAAAATATATTTATTATACCATGCATGAGAAAAGTCAAATAATATTAGTGTTACAAACTTAATGTTGGTTCTAATAATTTTTACTATTTTTGCCCTCCCATAAGAAGTGGAAGAACTGGTGCTATGATAACTAATTTATAATATCTGCAGTTCTTATCTTTTATAATTGCTGAGAAACTAAAAGAAGAATTAAAAATTATTTGGACATAAATTAATGAACACATCTTTAACATATTCCACATGAACTTTCTGAATATCTCTGGTCATTATGTTCCTAGTACTAATTCCTCCAGAAGCTTGTTTGTGTGTGTTTTTGTGTATTTGTGTGTGTGTATGTGTGTATGTTTCCTTTAAAAAAAGTTTGTATTAAGAATAAATACTTAGCAATGTAGAAAGTGTTAGTTGTTCGAATTCAGAAGAATACTTTTCTCAGACTGCAGCTGTTAATATTACTCTTCTTAAAAAAATCTTGTTATCTTGGACTCAGAAGACATAAAATAGATATGGCTTGTCAATATATCACAGCATAAAACATAGATGTGTACCATCTTTTCAAGTTTAACTTATAGTCCTACTGAATATGTCAATATTTTGTGCTGATAAAAACAAATGGTGTGAGGGTAAGGTTTAATCAGACTTAATGAGTAATATAACTGGAAATAGAACTCAGCAACAGTTGATAAAAACGCTAAAGAACTGAAAATAACCTTAAAATGTTCTGAAACATTTGCAGTCATGCTTCTGCAATTTTCATGACTCTGTGGACAGTAACGAGAGGTATATAAATGTGGATCTTTTCATACATTTATTTAGAAAATATTAAATGATAACTTTAGTTAAGTAAAGGGACTTTTTGGGGTGTAAATGTATGTAGTTTTCATCGTGGAGATGTGAATTACTGAGTATCTTAATAAATTAATGGACATTTATGAATGAGAGGTTTTTTAATTGGTACACAGTATCTCCAGTCTTGGAAGAAAACTCAGTTGACAAAAGAAAAAACATTTTTTTTTAAATATAAAATATAGCTATAAGAATTGAACAACTAAGAAAGTATTAAAAAATACTTGATCAAACAAAATATTATAAGTAGACTCAGGAAAATAAGAGAAGGATACATTTAGACTTATGATATCAATATCTTTAAGTACAGAGAAAGTCCCAAACCTCTCATCGGGTATCAAGATTATTGGAAGCAGAATGTGAGTGATAATTCTTGGTGCTCCTAGTCAAAAATACATTTAAATTACAGTTTGAATGTCTGGAGGACAATCAAATCTCTCTGACTTATACTTATCTAATTTGAATGGCCATGTTTTTCATTTGTGGAATCTAAACTTCTTCCAAAGGTTATTCCTACTTCCACATTCTGTCAAGTCCCGGACTTAGTTTCTAAGGTTGATGTTCCTTTAGATGAAAAATACTAGAGCCAATTATGAACTCACTCTTTGTCCCCAACATAAAACACATCTCTCTCTGAATCCATATACTTCAGTTATTGCTAGGTAAATTCATAGCATAGCATAAGATTAGCCATTTCTCCTACCGTTTCTTATTATTATCTATTAGAAAAAAGAATCTTTTATTTAATCTCAATACCTGTACTCGGGGTTTTTATTTTAACTGAAAGACTTGCCTGATAAAAACTATTTGGCTTTCTATATTTTTATGAAGTATACCCAAATTTCCATTGTCTTTATTTGCAAGTCATCTAAAAATCTTTAATAATACCAAAATAATTAAACTATAACTCAATGTTTTCAAATGTATAGTATAATATTTTATTCTATTTGAAATTATTCTTAGGTTGTTCATTACATGTGTATCCAAATTAATTAAAATCAATAAAATGGTAGCTAACCCATTGAACTGTAACAAAACTAAGTATTTTTTGTCTGAAGATGCTAAGTTTTGGGTGGATTGTTAAGTAACTGGTACAAAAATAAATAAAATAATGCAGAAACAGTTGTCATGACCTAAATTTAAATAATGTAGGTTGAATTTGATCTAAGGTAGTAAAACCTAAGCAATGCAATGAAAAAAATATTTTAAAAGACTAGAAAATGACATCTTTCATTATGTAACAGTAAAATAATTGAAAAAATGTTTACTGTGATAGCTTGGAACATGAAAAAATGCATATAATAAACTTTTGGACATATACAGGTGATTACCATGTAGAAATTTGTATATATTATCATTTTTTTAAAGCTATCACAATAATATGCAAGAATAATGTGAATCAAACTCTACCATTACGATCTCCTAACATAATTTAGGGTGGACATAGATCCTTCAGAACTTTCTGATTTATAAAATCAAACATGTTTTTCATTTCATGCTCTTAAGTTTTAAAAAATTCTTAAATCAAGAAATAGCTTCATGATTAAAAAATAAATAAATAAAGTGGGTAAGGCAATGATCAAAACTACTGAATGACTTCAAAGTTGTATTCTCACTAGTATTCTACTCTCACTCAAGTAGACCAAAAAGCTGCTACGAATCCTAAAAACACTGTCTCACAGCAGCTTGACGCCTCTGAAGTGAACAGACATCTACCAAAACCTAATTGTGAGTGTGGCAACTGAAGCACACAGAGAAACCAACGGGGTATAGAGCAGGGGTGTTCAACCTTCTGGCTTTCCAGTGCCACACTAGAAAAATTGTATTCGGACACACATAAAATATACTAACATTAATAATACCTGATAAGCTAAAAAAAAAAAAGATAACAACAACAACAACAACAAAATCTCATAATGCTTTAAGAATTTGTGTTGGGCCTCATTCAAAGGCATCCTGGGCCATAGGTTGGACGTACCTGGTTTAGAGGAAATTCACAGGATGTTTTAGGTTATACTGCTCAAAGCAATGACAGATTGGATTGAAGGTCCAAGTATATAATGAAAAAGGAACTTGAAGCCCCTGACATGCCATGACCAGGAATCACAGGGAGTAAGATACTAAGCTACACACATTATTATTTTTTATTAAAAAAAAAAAAATCAGGTTATAGCACAGAGATACTTAACAACAACGGACCAGAACCTACTTGGGGGCAGGAACATAAGCCAAATCAAGAAATATTTTATGACTTCAAATTGAAAGAAGTAGGTATCTGCCACTTTGCTGTGTAACAGTGACTACCATGTACCTCCCATTTGTCCCATTTTCAAATGTGAATGACCTTTACTGTGACTTTGCCCCTTATATTGTCATAGTATGTTTCCATTCTAATTGAATGCAAGCCACATCAGAGAAGCTATCACTGCATGCAATTTAAAGCATAAGATTCCAAACTTGGTGTCTGATACCATGATTTAATCAGATATTTCGAAGTTCTGGGAGTTAATACGTACATTTCTTTTTATGTGAGGGGACATGAATCAACTGGGGGAAATTAATGTAAATTGCTGCATTAATATGTACATTCTTTCTTATGTGAATACCCTTTGATAGTTCCTTTTCACAATGGTTCTGGTACAATGTATCTTTAGACAGCTTTAGTAAATGGACCATGAGAAAATTCAAATCAGCAGAGAATTAAAAAATATTTTCATATTTTGGCTTGTCCTCTTTTGATGTTTTTGGTATCACATAACTGCTATATAAAAAAAAAACTTCCAGGGAAGCCAGGGTGGCTCAGTGGGTTAAGCACTCACTTTGCAGCGCTGGGGACCGAGGATCGAATCCCGGCCCCGGCCCTTGCGGACCCATGTGCTGAACTGGGGAGTTTCCCCAGTTCAGTTCTCTCTCTGTCTCTGTATATCTCTCTCTCTCTCTCTCTCTCTCTCTCTCTCTCTCTGTCAAAAACAATTAAAAAAATTTTAAATAAATAAATAAATAAATAAATAAATAAATAAATAAATAAATAGAAAACCTTCCAACTAATGTGTTGTATAGGACACATGTAACTCATCTGCAGCTGTTACATTATCCAACAACAGCCTGCCAACTTCCAGATAAATGATTAAAGCCATCCTATGATAGCTAGTCATCTGCTGACCTCAAAGATGATGTCAGTAATATGAGCAAATTTAAAATGTTTGGTTAAGTCAGTATAAACTTAAGAAACCATAACCCAACCCATAGAAACCTGAGATAAAAAACTAATTTTTTAAGAGCCTGCATGTTGCAAGGTATTTTGTTATAATGCCAAAATAACTGGTAGAAATAATTAGCTTTATTTTATAATATATGGTGTATTAGATAACATAAATGGACTCACTGTAATTGATCCAAAAGAACAACTCATTTTATAGGATATGTTTTAAGCCTATTGATATCTATAATATGCAGAATAATAAGAAAGTCAGTAAAAGAAAATAAGAGAAAGGAAATACCGATTACTTCAGAATTTAACACTACAAGGGAGATACATATACAAGAAGATAGTTTCATGCTGTAAGAAGGTGGTATTTGTGGAATAATGCTTTGAATTAGTTAATCAGAATGAAATTGAACTTTCAACATTTTTCCAAGGAATTTTTAAAGTTGAAGCACATTTACAAGATATAAAATCAATATAAATATGTAAATAAGTTGTATTGTACAATCTTTCAAAAGTTTGTTGATGAAATTAGTCAATTTACCGGTAGTTCAGAAATAATTACTATGTAACTAATATTTTCCAAGATCCATCCTGAGTAATGAAGGTACAAAAACAGAATAACTGTCCTTACAGAATCTACTGCATAGTAGAAGATTAGAAAATATATTTACCAGATACCTAGCTAAAAGAAAGGCTACATTAGCTCTTATTTGTTGCTTTGATTATTTTGCAATAAAAATATTAGACAACACTAGTAGCTATAGTTGACAAATTTAGTGTATAGTAAGAGTCTGAAGTCTCATTGCTAATAAAAACTGCAGCATGCAACAAAAAGAAATTGTGATTTTTAATATTAACATATGGTTACTTCTCCTTTGACTATGGGTTCAAAGGAAATAATATTTCTATGGAGTTTACTATACTACTAAAGCTACATGACCAGTTTGAATAGATATTGGATTTTATTCCTGCATATAAAGTGGACAAAATCTATGCTAATAAACTGGCTAACTAACTTAAGATGAAGTAACCTTACTTTATCTTAAAACTGATGTCTTAGATTTTTCAATAAAATGTACAAGTAAGAGACATAGCTAAAGGCCTCAATTCAAGCCTATGAAGTTAATCACTAAGGAAAAGATGATTACAAAAAATATTATCTTTGAAAAATAAATACATTAAATCACTAAATGTGAATGACACCAATAGCATATTACCTAGATCTTATATATTATGTAATTCAAGATTACCATTTTGCTGGTTGTTACTTCTACATTGTCCTAGAATAACACCTGAAAATATTACAAACAATGATTAAATTTGAAAAAAAAAAGAAGTTTGAGTATTCTAAATTTTTGCACATGAACAAAAACCATAATTTTGATTGTCTTTTGTTAGGACTTAAATTCATTTCTCACATAAGGAGTTAAAGTGAGTTTTCCTTTTCATTATTTTTGATAAGATAAATAGGGCATTAAAAATTTCACTGAGTAACTAAATAATAGTATTAGTTTTACTCAACCATCATTCATATTGAGCAACTGAACATAAATATTTATCTGTTAACTTGTTAACAAAATCCTATACTTTAAACATAAAATTAAGCACATGTATATCTTTGATTCAAATAAAATAACACAAAGATTGCCCATTTAATTAGTTCAAGTACTTGGTATATTGATTACGATATTTCTAGTGTTTTATGGCCCACTTCTTAGGGACTTAGACTATTTAGTAATAAAACTTTCCCTGATATGAGAACAGAGTTCTTCCAATAAATTTTGGCCACTGTATATGCTTGAGACATTCAATGTCTTTGAGTATCATCACAGAATTTGATCAGTTTCCAAAAGAGAGAAGGGTTTTGCCCACACTTAGTTGTACTTCACTCATTCACTAATATTCCACTTCAGAAAACCTTCCCTATCTCCCCACCCAGATCTTGAGCTTCACTGCTCCACTGCTCCACTGCTCTCAGGGTCCTTACTCCTGTCTTTCTGCCTTCCCTCCACCTTCCCCACCTCCCCTCCCATGACCCCTCCTCACACCCCAGATCTTACAATTTCACTTTGCAGTGGAAAGTCTGAGGAAGCTGATTCCTTCCGCATTACCTTCCATGCCTGGTGGCACTGCCCTTGCTTACTCTCATTATTTGGGGTATTCCCATCACCCTCTTTGTGCCCTCCCCCACTTTCCTGGTGGTTTTCTTTCCCTGGTCCTTCTACCTTTCTCTCCAAATCACTTCCTCCTAGAACTACTTGCTTACCCATCTGTAAGCTGCCTCCTTAGTCAGTCCCAAACTTTACAATTTCTTTCTGGTCAGGCCTTTCTTTGGTGTTCATGCCCTTCCTTTTCCCTTAAACTTTCCAGAACTTTAGGACCCCTATACACCTGCTTTTCCACCCTTCCAGACAACGATTCTTGACAACAAGGTGGACTGGAAGATTTACTGGACCCTAAAAGATGATAGGTTTGGGAAAGGACACCCCAAGCCCAGGGGAAAGAAGAGCTACATTCTGCTGAGCCTTCAGTGTATGCTTGGCACTGTGTTGGACACTTTGCATGCATATAGTAACTCATACAATCTAATGTTATCCCCATCGTACAGATGAGGGAACTGACATGTCTTTTTAGTCTCCAGTTGCTTTATGAAGCAAATGATCTTACAAAGTCCTAGTTCCTCCTTAATAAGCTGCTAGCTCCAGTGAGTAGAGATTCTTCAAATTGCTTTAAATTTTTCCCTTTCCTTTATCCAAGGGACTGGCTCTGTCAAAAAATGCCTACTCTATTTTATTGAGGAGAAAATAATTTTATCCAAATACACAACTATTAATCAACAAAAAATGAATGATAGGTTTAGATGGTATTATTTTGAGGCTGGATTCATTCTTTTACTTCAGGTAGAGGTAGAGACATTGGTGACTGCTACTATCTCTGAGGATGTCTTCATAACCTCTTCTTAGTGATAAAGCAGAACTGATGGTTGATTTAATCATATTTTCTTTGCAACTAAATCTTTTTCTTGAGACACAAGTATCAAGGAGAGTCTGAGTCTTTGGATGAATGAGGCATAGGTTGTTTCAAAACCCATGCATTCAGCAAAGCAAGAATTTAGTTTGTATTTTATTCAGTACAATTCTATGATAAAATAACCTGTCATAATTTTTTTTAAGATTTATTATTGTTTTTGACAGAGGCTGAGAGAAGGGAGAGGGCCCAGAGCAGTCTCCATAGTTGTACACCATCAGTTTTTGACATGTTATCATTCCACACACGTGGGTGGGGGCTGCACAGATTGGGAACTGGGCTGAGGACCTCCTGCATGGGAAGCTCAACCCCTCAAGCCAGGGGCCAAACTGGAGGGGGAGAACTTAACTGGAGGGCTCCTGCATGGACAGAACACCCCAGTTCAGCACAAAAATTCACCTGGGCTAGGGCTGGGATTTCATCCTCTGTTCCGGGGCTGCAAAGCAAGCACTTAACCCATTGAGCCATCCTGGCTTCCCCTTGACCTGTTCATCTTGAACTGTGTCTTTCTCCCATCTTACAGCAAAAAGGATTGCCACCAAAGTGATAACAGCTGAGATGGAGTTCTTTCTTTAATTGGTTCGAAAATTTTCAAGTCTTAATAGGATCAAAGATGAAGAGTAGAAGCATGTTCTGTATGGTCCTTCTTTCCAAGCAAAATAATTTGTCATTGGCTTTAGGTCAGCAATGCTCCTGGAAGTTGAGAAAAGGGTTAGGAATGTTCCTTTTATATACAGTCAGGACAATGGTTTCCTTCCCACAATCTGTTTTTCAAGGTGAAATTAAACTGCTCCTTTGGTAAGAAATAGCAAAAATAACTGACAACTTTTAAATATATAGTTGTCTAGTTTTGTATAGTCTATTAACAAAAAAAAAGGATAACCTCTGGATAAAAAAATCTTATTTCTGTTAAAATAGAAAGACATTTTCCAAATAGTAAGCTTTTGTTCACCAGCACGTTATTGAATGTTAACAAAAGAACTCTATTTTGGGTGTTGTCAATAGCTTTCTTCATACCCTATTCTATCTTATAAATCTAACCACTTTCTTCCTATATCAGTAGGGTTTCTTTTTTTTTTTTCTTTGATAGAGAAATTCAATAGAGGACTCATTATCATTGTTATATTATTATTTTACAGTATATCCTTATACGAGAATATTGACAGTGCTGCTAAAGATGGTGTGTTTAAAAGTTGCTGCTGCCATTTCTGCTGCTGACCCTTCACCTCCCATCTTAGGTCGTCTGTCACATATTCCATGTTGGTGAATCCTACCCAGATGCCTGTGTGTCACTAGAAGACGTCTGGCATGACAGACTTTACCATCAAGTATCTTACCTTAGGTTTCAAGAAGCCAAAATGCCTATGCTCTTTGAAATTCTCAATTCACAATAAAGAATAAAATGTTTCCCCAAACATTTGCATTTAAGTCTCTCAGAGAGTTACAACAATGTACTGAGATATAATTTTTCATGCAAAAGACGCTCTTTATTTGTTCTCGAGGAGTGGAATTCTCTAGAATAGGATGTCCTGAAGTTGTCACTATGGATATTGTAGGTTAAATTCTTTTTAAAAAAAATTATTCTTATTGCTCTTAACAGAGGGGGTAGGGGCAGAGCAGTCTCCATAGTTGCACGTCATTAGTTTTCTACATAGTTTCATTCCACATAGGTGGGTGTGGGGGCACACAGGGCAGAAACTGGGTGGGGAGTCTCCCACATGGGAAACTTGCCCCTGTGAGAACTAAACTAGGGGCACACCCCAGTTCAGCATATGGGTCTGCAGGGGTTGGGGCCAGGATTTGATCCTTGGACCCCAGGGCTGTAAGATGAGGACTCAACTCTTTGAGCCATCCTGGTTTTTAGGCTAGATTCTTGTTAAGGGGCATTCCTGTTTATTGTAGATGTCTAGCAGCATCCCTGACTACTACTCTGTAAATGCAGATAACACCCTCACCATTTATAAGAAACAAAAATATCTTCAGACATTGTCAAATATTCCCTGAGTGGCATAATTGAGAATTACCTTTTGAGGACCTCTGTTCTAGAATTTGAGTATAATTAAATGGGGCTGATACATGGAGCAAATTTAAATTTAAAAAAAAGAAAAAGAGAAAAAGCAGTTTCACTAGAAGTCACGTTTTCTCCAAATTAAATTTTATTACTAAGAAAATTTTGCCTGAATGACTCCTATCTGATGGTGCCAGAGTGTACACCTCAAATTGCCTGGACACAATTATTTCACATGTTTTCAACCCAACGGTCTCTTTTGTTTTTTAAAGATTTATTTTTATTGTTTTTGACAGAGAGAGAAGTACAAAGACAGAGAGAACGGGGAGGGCCCAGAGCAGTCTCCATAGTTGCACATCATTGGTTTTTCCACATAGTTTCATTCCACAGGTGGGCGGGGCTGCACAGGGCAGGAACTGGGCCAGGGTCTCACCCCGGTGAGAACGGAACTGAGGGCACTCCCCAGTTCAGCATATGGGTCCACACAGGCCGGGGCCAGGATTTGATCCTTGGTTCCCGGGGCTGCAAAGTGAGCGCTTAACCCACTGAGCCATCCCAGCTTCCCCAACCCAAGATTCTTAATAATAATTTTCCTCATGACCTTAGATTCACCAAACTACAAGTAAAATTGCATACAATTAAATGAACAGTTATTTTTAAATTACTAAGTTATTGTCTTCACTCCAAGAAATATACAGTAGTTCATAATGCTGAGACACTCCCAGTCACTCTAAAAAACGCTTAAAAACATGTAAATATGTGGACCAAATGCCCAGAAATAAATCCATAATAAAACTTTGGACACTTTTTTACAAAGTATTTTTTGTATGCTGTCAAAACAATATTCTAAATCATGCAAGATGAAAATAGATATCTTTCATTTATGTAATCTTTCAAAAGTATAATTAATTAGTCAGTCAGACAAGTGAAGAAAATTTTAAGTTTGGAACATTTCATTCCCTTTATGGTTTTCTGACAATTAGCAAGTTATTTTATTTTTATCTTAGGTAATTTATTTTATATTGTTCTGAAAAGTGTGTATGTGTCTGCCTGTATCTGTGCTTTAAATTCCAGACTTACATGGACAATATGATTTAAATGGACAATATTGTGGGTTTTTTTTTAAGATTTATTTTATTGTTTTTGACAGAGACAGAGAGAGACAGAGAGAAGGGGGAGGGTCCAGAGCAGTCTCCATAGTTGTACATCTTCAGTTTTTCAACATGGTTTTGTTCCACACAGGTGGGCAGGGGCCACGCAGGGCAGGAACTGGGCTGGGGGCCTCCTGCATGGGAAGCTCACCCCAGTTTAGCATATGGGTCCACATGGGCCAGGGACAAGATTTGATCCTTGGGCAGCAAAGTGAGTGCTGAACCTGCTGAGCCATCCAGGCTTCCCTATCATATTGTTTAAAAATAGGTAGATAGAATAATTTTTGGTTACACAGAAAAATGGAATATTAAAAGTATTAAGTAATGTATGTATTTTTTTTTAATTTTCTTTCTGCAGATACAGTAGTCTTTTCTCACTTCCTGCAACTGAGCTGGTTCAGACTGCAAACCCCAACACCTTCAGGATTTAGGACGGCCAGAGTTTCTCAATGATCAATCTCCAAATGAGAGGAATCAGTATTGTCTGAGAAATTTTTAGAATAGCAAATAGTCTGACTCTTACCACCTCCAACACCCTCCTCCTTCCCCATCCTCACGTACTTAATGATAAGAAAATGTGGGTGTGCAACCCAACAACCTCTGCTTTACCAAGTATTCCAGTTGCTACTAATGCATGCTCAAGATTGAGCATTGACCCTCCCTCATCAAATGGACAAAAACAGTCCACTGCGACTCCAACTTCTTAAAATAGTGAATAATCTTCTAACACTTTTTTCTTTTATTTCAAGTGTTCTTTTTGTTAGTAGAGCTAAAATGTTTATACTAAATTTTAACACGATCTTAATTTCTATAATGATAGCAGTATTTTCACTCTATAGAAAATAAGAACTATAGGACTTTTTAGGAGTGTTTTTAAGTATTCTGTGCTGTTTTGTTTGTTTATTTTTAGGAGAAAAACATTTTTCAAGAGCTTTAACTCTTGGGGATTAGAACAATAGCACACCCAGGTGATGAGAAGATTTGATCAAACTCACCCACATAAAACTTTGAAATCTAATTTTTTTTACAGAATATAACAAAATGTCATCTACAGTAAATGAAATATACTAATGAAGTACCAGGAATATTTTAAAAATCAACCAGAAGCCCTAATTTATGTGGTAAACTTCTCACATGTAAAATGTCAGGAGTGATTTTTAGATTTACACTGGATTATACTGATTCCTAAATTAATATATTTAAATATTTCCTTCAGGACCAACACTTTGGGATGATAAAAGTAATTGAGAATTTTATGGTCTATTTGACACCATGAAAAATTTAAATACCTGAAAATACAGTCATATCTTAGGATTTAACTTCTGTCACCTTACCTAAACACTTTAATTTCTAGGCTATGTACTTTTTGTTTGTTTTATAGATTAAAACATGGAATAATTTTGTGTCTGTGTAGCTATGGTGAGAACACTTAAGGTCTACTCTCTTAGCAAATATCAAGCATGCAAAACCATATTAACTATAAACACCCTGCTGTATAGGTCAATAGAACTTACTCATATTCTAACTGAAAACTTATACACCTGATCAACATTTCTACATTTCCCTTACCCTCTAACCCCTGACAACAATCATTTGATTTTCTGGCTTTATGAGTCCAATGATTTTGAAAAATTGTATTGTTTTTATTTTTTAGACTACCATTTCAACTTTAGATCTCACATGTAAGTGAGATAGTTAGATATAAAATGGATAAAGAATCTTGATTCTGAATTCAAGAGTAAAGTCTGAATTCAATCTGTGAAGATTACCTTTCCTAGCAAAAAGTTTGGTTAAATATAAATTATTAAAAAGTTTAACCCCAAAACACTTTAGTCTTTAATTTAAAATGTTACACTTTTTACAGTTTTGAGTTTATTTTTTGTTCTTTAAACTTTTGAGAGAAAACTATCCAAAACAGCAGTTGTGTGTGTGTGTGTGTGTGTGTGTGTTTCTACAGCGGTTTCACTGTTTGCTTAGTGAATCATATAGTTCTTTAAATATGCTGAATACAATTTTCTCTTAAGTACAAATATCATAGTGTCTTCTTCCTAACCCATGCTTATTTATTTATGTTTTTGAGAAACAAAACATCTTAATTTTAATAAAGTTTATTGCAGCAAACTTTTCTCTTGGATTAATGGTTTTCTTCTTTTGAAGATGCTGTTTTCTAACCAAGTTATTCAGATAGCTTGCTCTAATTTCCTAAATGTTTTCTTTCTTGTCATATTTCACATTTAACTCTGTTATATTTGTGGGCTTGATTGTGGTGTTTGCTATGAGGTAAAATATTAGGTTTATTTTCTATATTATTTTTCAAAGGATTAAGCACCATTTATTAAAACTACCTTCATTTCCTCAGGACACTGCAGTGCAATGCTATCAAAATGCAAATGCAGGTAAATTTTGAAACTTTCTATTCCATTTCATTGGTAAATTTGTGTATTTTTGTGTTAATACCAGTTTAGGGTGTTATCGATATTTTATAATGTAAGAATTCCAAATTACTCATTTTCTCAAAGGTGTGCTTGGCTCTTCTAGTACCTTTGTACAATATCTCTCTGCACTAAGCATTCAGTACATGCTTATTAATTCATCTATTGTTTATATCTCTGTGAATTCAATCATGCAAAAAGAAGAAAGAAAAGGACAACTTTTCTGTTTTCCTGACAGAGTGTTTCACATCGTTGCTTTATTGTCACCTGTGGATAAAAATCTCATGAACTTTTTTTTATTGAATGACAGTTCTTCACAATTTTTAAGTCCTACTCCTCCAATAGTTTAAATAGAATTCATGAAGATATTTAAATTCCTCTCTCATTTTGTTAACTTTGTGTTATTCTTTCTTTGCATGTGGAATGTATTTGGGCTGCCATAGCATCACAGACTGGAATGCACAAATTCAATAAAACATATCACAAAGTACTGGTATTTGAACTCATTGATGGTATTGGTCTAAATTCAATAATATGTATTTTTATTTCCCTTAGTTTTTAATAATATTGAGATACTTTATAAATTGTTAAGTGTACTTGATTTATTTACACTTTCAATTTACAAAATAACCTAGAGCATCAAAGATTATAAAGTTATTTGTAGTAAACACAATATAAAATTCTAAGGTAAAATATATCTTCTAAATTTTGTTAAAGTGAAACAGATTAATAAACATAAATAATTTTTTTTTCTTGGTGAGCAGAGAGTGAATGAAAATTAGTGAGATAGAAAAACGTATGTGGAATTGTATATTTTGCTTGTCATAATAAAAAAATAAATAGATGACAATATTTTTTGGAACAATCTTGTGTTTTTCTCTAGAGTCATAGTTCTAATGAAATAGATTTTTCTCAACCACTGTCAGGATTGTTCTGTGTATTTCACTAACAACAGTCACTTTTCTCATAGATAACATAGCAAATATTCACAGGTGATATATATGACATGTAATATAGGTTTATCAATCAAGAGACTCTTAAAAACACCATATACAACCAAAATAAATATTAACATATATACACAAGTGTATGGGTGTGTGATAATACATCTTACACATTTAACACCAAATTATTTAATTCTGTGTGTAAGCACACACATATAGTGTATGTGATAATGCAAATAATAAGAATTGAAACAAAATTACCATAAAATGTATATCTTTTAGGGTCATTTTATTTCGTCTTTTCCATAACAATCAGATTTCCTTAATATTTTTTTATTTTCTCACTCTTTCAGTACAGTTAAGCAGTGGCCACGTGACTCATTTTAACAAAAGAAATGACATCATTTCTTGACCCTATCTGAACATAAAGTTTAAGAACCAGTGTGCAAATTTATTTATTTTTTTATGTGTGTGTGGGGTGTGTGTGTGTGTGCTTCACCCTTGATTGAAACCCACATTGAGATGAAGTTGTCATCAATATGAGTCCTTGAATGGCTCTAATAAATATGACCCCAGCACTCCCTCAAGTGAAATAATAAAAATTAATAAGAAAATTGCATGCTATTTGTCATTGAGATATTGAGATTGTTTAATATCACAGCAAATGTTACACTGCCTTTGCTAACAGACTAATGCAAAGTAGATATTATCAAGAATATTGTTTTCACAACCATGTTACATATTTTTTTTTCTTAAATGGAATTGTCACTGAAGTTACACAATCCATTGAATTTTTATAACAATGTAAAACCATTGGATTATTATTGTAATTTTTTTACTGTTGTATGAACATTATCTAAACATGATTTGAGTGACAATCCTCTGTTTTGTGCAAGCATTACAATGGAGAAGTTATTACACTTTTTGCTGTGTCAAGATGCTGAAGGTTGACCATGAATGTCGTTGTAGTATTTCTTAGCCGTTCTTGACTAAGACTCAGTGTTAGTATTTATTTTTACGTTTTTCTTTTCTATATTTTGGTGTGCTTAGTGGGTCTTTTGAAAAAAAAAAAATCTCACCTTTAACTTGTGAAGTATATTTTTATATTAGAAGTTTCTTTTCATGCATTCTTCATCTTGCAATTGGATGGGTACATTTATTTTTAACTATCTTAGAGAAATCTGTAACAATTACATACCTATTTAGTTTATAGCACACACAGAGAGCTAACACAAATGGTTAAATGTATAGATGGACATTAATATATAGATAAAAATAATTGAATGTTTTTTTTTAATTTGTGAAATTTAATTTATTAGAAAACTTAAAAAACCTTTAAACTTTTAGAAATAATTTATAAGTATCCATGGTAACTAAAGTAATGCAAAAAAATTGTTTTGCTCTAGTTTTCTCATTCTTTTATGAAAAAAAAACATTGGTGAAATACTTTAGTTGTAGTCACAGACAGTGTATTGAAAATATGTGTTGTCAGTAATGAAGAACCTCAGGAATATTTAAAGAAAATGTAATAGAATCATTGCTCAGAGAGCACACAGCAATAACAGAATGCAGCAGATTGTACCTAATAGACAACAATGGATTATTAAAATTCTTGAAATATTATACACAAAGTAAGTTATAAAAATACTCCCCAGCTTTTCATACTGCAGGGTTACTAAGCAACCAGCGAAATATATATTTCTTATAAAATCTTCACTGCACTTGAGATAAATATCTAAACTCAATCTAGACTTTAAATTTTTATTTCATAAATCTGAATATTTATGAAATATAACTTCCTGGGAAGTTTTAATATACATATGATTATCAATTAAAACATTCAGAGTAATACAGCATTTATTTATAAAGATTATAGATGTTTCTTTAACTTAGAATATTATAAACGGAAACACTAGCTTTTCTTAGATAACTTGCTCTCTAAGTGGTCATGATAATGTCATTTCTAATGGACACATAGCAAAGCTGGGCATTTATTTCTAATTATTTTCAAGTAGTCTAAAATTTAAACATTTCAAACAACAATAATGATTAGTTTATTTTCATCATTCTTGCTCATATTAAAATATTACTGTATAAATAACTATTGAAGCTTTTGAATGCAAATGTATTCCCCAAACTGTATTTAATGTATGGACTTACTCAGATACTTAATAACATAAAAGTCTTAAATTTTTCATTATATATGAATTGAACATGCTTATATATTTTAGCAAAATCTTTGCTTACTCAAATATTTACCAGAAATCCCAGTTTTATCAGTAAATGGCATGGTTTAACTTTAATATATTGTTTTCCTTAATAGTAGAACCATAGGTGGGTCACAAATTAATAAAATGATTAATTTTATTTTAAGAATAAAACTGCTAAGTCTCTGTTTCGGGAAATGTCTCTAATACTCATGAAACTTTTAAACCTTGGCCTTTAAAGAATAACCTCTTTGTTTTGTGCTTTATTTCAAAATTAATTGCTGAAACTATTTCTTGGCAGTCCACAAATTTGCTGTATTGCATGAAAGTGTACTTTCTTTTTCTTTTCTTTTCTTTTTTTTCCCCAGATTTATGTTATTGTTTGAGAAGTGAGAGCAAGAGAAAGAGAGAGAGAAAGAGAGAGAAAAGAGGGGAGGGCCAAGTGCAGTCACCACAAATATATATCATCAGTTGTGACATAGTTTCATTCCACACAGGTAAATGTGGAGCCAAATGGGGTAGAAATGAACTGGCGGCCTCCCTTATGGGAGGCAAGAACCTTCACCAACATCCGGGTGGTTACCAGTTGCACTGTCACTCAGCACCTGGGTCTTCATGGACCAGGGCTGGGACCTGACCCTTGGACCTCACAGTTGCAAGCAAGCACTCAACCTGTTGAACTATCCTGATATCCCAAAAGTGTACTTTCTTGTAGGCATAAATTTATACTTTTTTTTTCCACCTTGTCACAATTTACTTCTTCAGCTCCCCATACAATAAATGTTTGGAAAACGTCTAGTTTTCATTTCTCAGATAATAATCAACTCAGTGGAATTTTATTCATCATACATAGGTTTCATTCACACATTGTTACAAAATTTATCTTCCTCATCAGTGAGAGTGATTAATCTGTTCAAGAAACAGACTATAACAAGCCCAAGTATGATCTTAAGGCCTATGACTAATTGGGCTATCGAGTCCCAGCTTTATGAGAAAATATTCATTACTTATGTAAACAAAGATGATAAAATTTTAAGATCATCCTTAGAGCACCTGCATTTATCTCATTATTTAGTATTTAGTTCAACTATTACTAAATTTTAATTACTGTATGATTTTACTCTCCCCTCCCTCTTTTTTTTTTCAGTTATTCATTCAGAGAATTTACTATAACAGAGTATAGATACATTCTTCTTTATGGGTTTCGCAAACCACCATTGCTAGAGTGCATACCTATATTTCAAACTCTTATAAAAATTCTGTGAATAATTAAGTTCTGACAATAAAGGTAGCAAACTTGCCCCTGTGAGCTTACATTGGTGGCACTGTAGAAACAATGTGGTAAAGATGTATTACTTTGGTATATCAGTATCTCACAACTGTATTTGTGTTGATGTGTGGCAGTGTCTTGCTGGATGGCATTCATTATTGTTGTTGTGTGTTTTCATGTGCTGTTGTGAGAATGTTGGAACTCGAATTATAGCAGCAAACAAACATTAATTTTCTTCTTCAACCTGATAAGAGTGGAAGTGAAATCAGGAATATGTTAGTCCAACTTGATGGGGATCATTTCATGAACAAAATGGCAGTGTACAAATAGATTAAATGTTTTTCTGAGGGAGAGAAGGTATCACTGATGAGGAAAGGTCAGGGCAGTCAGTAACAAGCAGAATTGATAAAAACATTGCAATTATTCACTGAATTGTGCATCAAAATCATCAGCAGACTGTGACAAACATAGCAGACTAAGTAAACATCGATAGAAAAACAGGAAAACCTTAACTAAAAATCTTGGCATTAAAAAGGTGGGTATAAAAATGGTCCTGAAGAAGCTCACACATAACGAAAGCAAAGGAGAGCCGAAGTGTGTCAAGACCTTCTGGAGAGCCAAAATAAAGTTTGGGGCTGTGTTATACTTGTTATAAAATATGGGTGCACTGATATAACCCTGAAACAAAGTGTCCATGTGCAGCCAATTCTCCACAACCAAAAAATTTCTACAGTCCAAAACAAGAGCCAAAACGATGTTGCTTAACTTTTTTTTTTTAATATCAAGTGGATTGTTCATTATGAATTTGTACTAAGTGACCAAACAGTCAACAAAGTTGACTTTTAGAAGCACTGTAAAGGCTTTACAAAAATATTAGACAAAAACTACCTGAACTTTTTATCAACAACTCATGGCTTTTACATCAGGACAATGCACCAGCCCATATGGCACCATCTGTGAGGAAGTGTTTAGCCAGTAAACAAATAACTGTATTGGAACACCCTTTCTACTCTCCTGATCTGCCCCCCCCAACAACTTCTTTCTTCACCTGAAGCTAAAGGAAATATTGAAATGAAGACATTGTGATGACATTCAGTATATCATGGTAACACAATGACAACTCTGATGACCATTCCAGAAATAAAGTTCAAAAATTGCTTTGAAGGGTGGACTAGGCACTTGCTTTGGTGTGTAGCTTCCCAAGAGGAGTACTTCAAAGGTGACGGTAGTGATATTCAGCAATGAGGTATGCAGCACTTTTTCTAGGATGACAAACTTAATTGTCAGACCATATATTTAAAATAAAAAAAATTAAATGAGTTAAGCAAAACATTATTATAATTTCTATTTTAGAGTTATTCTTTCTGGATTAATGGTTCAGCTTGTTTTAGGCAAATAATTTGACTGAGATTAATTTAATAAATTTGCAAGAATATTACAATATCAACATTTTTGAAAGTTTTAGAAAACTATCATGATAAGTAATGTATTATTGGTAGTAGTATAATATAAGCATTGAACATTTTTGATAAACTTTTTTGTCTGTGATCTATTTTGACATGGAAATTGAAAGGTTAAGAAGCTAAGTGATTATTGTAATAGACTTATGGTTCTGGGGAGCACAACTTGAAATTCAGATCTGCCAGGGACACAGAACTTGGGTAACAACACCAGAATTCTGTTGGGACGCAGAGAAGATGCATTTGGAAGCAAAACAGACTATCATAGCATTGAAACCTATATATTATTTTTTTCAAATGTTTACTGTACTAAGGTAAGTTAGCATTTCGAATGTACTTTTCAGCAAGCTGAAGTTTAAAAGCTAAAATATAACATGTATAAAGATTGCACAACATTATATATCATTTAAAAATATTTTATATTCCACTTCTAACTTTCAATAAATAAAAAATAATTAAAAAAATTAGCATTAGAAACAATGTGTGACTAAAAAGTAGGAGAAAACACAGATCTTTAAAGAAGCTCTTTGGAATAAATAAATAGATTTTAAAATTATTAAAGTTAATGTTTTAAGAGGTTAAAGGACCATATTAAAATGTCAGCAGGATATTTTAGAATCTATAAAAAAATACTAAATTAACATTCTAAACTAAAGAAGACAATAACTGATAATTAACACCTCTATGATTACAACTAAATAATCAAATAGAAGTACAAGAAAATATCCAAAATGAAACACAAAGAGAAATAATAACAGGAAATACAGCTAAGTTTAATACAAAAGTATAAAAAGACCTAACATATTCATAATTAATGATGGAGTGAAGAAGAACATTGAAGGAGGTCAGGAAAAATAATTAAAAATGAAATCATTTAAAATATTTCAAAAATTATGAAATAAACAAAACCATGAATTCAAGACTTGCCACAAACTCAGCAGTATATATTATTATAAGTATACTAAAATAAATAAATAGAGAGGTCAAATAGATCTTTAAAATGGCCAGAAGGATATCACGTTTGTAAAGCAGAAAAGATACCGGTATACAGAAAAAAACTGACTTCTCAAATAGAAAATGTGTGTCTAGGTCTCACTTATCTGGGAACCAGCCTAGAGCTAAGGCTGCTATACCAGTGGCTTTTGAGCAAATGTTCAGAGACAAATGTTTTAGTGTATTTTACTGAAACAATAGGTAACATATAAGTAGCACTAGACACGAATCAACCAACGAACAAATAAAAAAAGCGTGGAACAAAAAGCTAAACAATGAGATGTTTTGGAGAATAAGGGCATAGAAAAGCTCCAATGAACATCTGGATAAGTATATGGCAACAAATGTACCCAGGGCTATATTTACTCTTAAGAAAAACGTGAGAAGGCTGGGGCCCTCACCTCTGCTAACTTCAGAAAATGCGCAACCAAGAAATACATGATAAGTACAGTTTTAAAATGCTCGACTGAATGTTGATGGCACGTAACACACATACAATCTCTGTAAAATTCAGGAGAACTTTTTAGTTATTAAAAAAAATCTGTTGAGTCATTAGCTTACCAATGAGCTAATAAAACAGAGACTTCTATGAGCCCAGGACAAGCAATATAGACTTTACAAAATTAGTTTTAAAAATTTGGTAAACTGGGGAAGCCGGGATGGCTCAGTGGGTTAAGCGCTCACTTTGCAGCGCCAGGGACCGGGATCGAATCCCGGCCCCGGCCCGTGCGGAACCATATGCTGAACTGGGAGCTCCCCCAGTTCAGTTCTCTCTCTGTCTCTGTCTCTGTATCTCTCTCTCTGTCAAAAATAAAAATAAATAAATAAAAATATATTAAAAAAAAAATTTGGTAAACTAAAAACAATCATTGTAACAGGCAGCAAAAACAACAAACCCCGGGAAAAGAGAATATGATTTCCAGAGCTGACACATTATAATATTCAAAATGTCTAACTTTCAATAAGAAATAATGATGTATACAAAGAAATGTTTATTTACCACATACAAAGGAACAATTGTAATTGACAGTAACTATCCCTGAGAAGTTCCCGCGGATGGAAAGACTAACAATTACTTTAAAGTAGGTATTTAAATATGTTCAAAATTTTAAAAAAGGAAAAAAATATATCTTTATTTACAATTGAAAATTTTTTAATTTATAGAGAAATCTAATGATTCTCCAAAACACTATCGTAGCTAACCAATGGGTTCAATAAAGGAGTTCAGGATATAAGAACAATAAACAAAATCACTTGCATTTCTATACAGTATCAATGTGTGATTTAAAATAAAAGTAAGAAGGTAATTCTATTTAAAATAACATATAAAAGAATAAAATATTTAGAAATAAATATAAACAAAAAAGTGTATGATTTTTACATTGACAATTATATAATAATACAACATTAAAAGAAATGAAAGGTAACCTAAAAATAAAAGACATCTGTGTTCATGGATTGAAAAAATTAATATTGTTAATAAGACAACACTCCCAAATTGATTTTATATATAATTCCTATTAAAATTCCAGATGCCTAACTTTCACAAATGTATAAGCTGATCCAAAATTTATATGGAATTGCAGGGGACCCCAAATAGCCAACACTGTCTTGAAATAGAAAAGATTTGGAGGACTCATATTTCTCAGTTTCAAATCTTACAAAACTACACTAATCAAAACTGTGTAGTGATGGCAAAAATATAGACGTATTGATCAATGGAATATAATTTAGAGTTCAAAAATAGATTTATTGATCTCTGATAAATTACTTTTTGTCTAGAGGGTCAAAACTATTTAATTGAGAAAGCAACATCTCAACTGTGGTACTGTGACAACTGAATATTCACATGCAAAATAATGAAGATGAACTCCTGCTTTATACTACACAGAAACATTAAGTCAAAATACATCAAATTTCTAAGTGTAAGAAATAAGACTACATAATTTTTAGACATGAACTTAAGTGTAAATTTTCATGACCTCAGATTAGGAAATTGTTTTTTGAATAAAAACATTCAATGACAATAAAAACTGGTAAATTGGACTTCATTAAAATTAAAACTTTGTATATCAAAGTACACTACCAAGAACATCAAAAGATAGCCTTTAGTTTAAGAGAAACTATTTAGAAATCGTATCAGGTAAGGGTCTAGCACCTAGAGTGCAAAAAAAAAAAAATTATAAATCAATGATAGAAAGATAAACAACTCATTTCATAAATAGCCTTAGGACTTTAATAACATTTCTCTAAAGATACATAAATGGTCAACCAGCACCTAAACAAATGCTCAACATTATTATTCATGGGAGAAATGCAAATCTAAACCACAATGAAACACCAATTCACACCCACTACTTTGGCCATAGTGATGTTCAAGTACAAATAATTAAAAGAAAAAAAAAGAGAAAGAGAAAAATTAGTATTGGAAAAGATGTAGAGAAATTGGAATCCTCATATACTGTTAGTAGGCATACAAAATGGTGCAGCCATTTATGAAAAACTTTTAGCTATTCTTCAGATGAGTAAACATCATAGAGTACCAACCATATGACCCAACATTTTCACTCTGAGGAATATATCCAAGACAATTAAAAACAATTAAAAACATATGTTCACATAAAAACATATGTTCTCTGCTCTCTGTCTCTGTCAAAAACAATAAAATATATCTTTTAAAAAAGAAAGAATTTATATGTAAAGTAACTAAATATTCTAATTGAAGGCAGGGATTATTAGTCATGATAATATAACAGAATGCAACTCTGTGATGTCTATTCATAACTACTTCCAGTATAAAGTTAAAAAAAATTAAATATATAAATATAAATAAATATATGCATAAAAATACTATTTCTAAAATGTTTCTGCAGCTCTCTTAAGATCAGATGAATTAGACTTTAAGTCAAGAAATATTGTTAGAAAGAAAGGGAGTGCGTTATAGTAATTAAGCCAATTTAATAGAAGAAGAATCAATTCTAAATTTGAATGTACATAATGTAATCTCAAAATTTATAAAATGAAATTTGACAGAACTAAAAAGAAAAACAATCAGAGTTGATGCTAATACACTACTCTAATAAAGAACATCTTTCTTTAGAAGACCTGTAGCTTGTTTATTATAGATAATATTACAAAATTTTGGAGAGCAGCTATACTTACTTTGACCCTTCAGTAACTTGAGGATATTAGAGCCTATTATATATAATTATTGTGAGTATCAATAAGTATAAGGCAGGGATTATTAGTCATGATAATATAACAGAATGCAGCTCTGTGATATGCAGATTTTGAATATGGCCCCATGATAGCACCCTGATGTTATACCCTTCTTGATTCTGAAAGTGGGTGAAATCGGTGATCTGCTAATCAATAGAATATGGTGATAACTAATGGATGTCACTCTTTTGATTAAGGTATGTTTAAGTCAGAGGCAAATGAAACTTCCTTCCTTGGTAATGTTGTATAATAAGGAAATGGTGATGGGATATTACTAGCATGATTGTTATATAAGACTATCATAGAAGACAGAATCTTAGGATTTTTTCAGTCTTTGAAGAAGCTGCTATATTGTAAGGTCTTACATATATCAGACAGCTCCAAATGTGTATTCAATCTGCTGAAATCCAGCAAGAAAACTGTCCTCAGTCCTACAACAGGGAAATTAATTACACCAACAATAGAAGAGATCTTGGAAGAATGTCTTTCTAGTCAAGACTCTAGAAAACTAATTTTAAACTCCTATTGGCAGCCCTGTCGACTCTGAGTCACAAACCCAGACAAGCCCTGTCCCAGCTTTTGACCTACAAAAACTGTAAGATAAGAAATGTTTGCTTTTCTACATCTTAAGCTGCTTCACATATGGCAATTTGTTTTGAAGTAATAGAAAATCAATATAACATAATTACTCTATAAAAATACATTTCCTGATCGTGACATGTAGGCACTGGATTCCTATTTAATAGTGTTTCATCTTGTTTTTCACTACATGTAAATTATATATTCGTAATTTAAATGAAAAGAAAACAATTTGTCTTTTAGACTATAAAATGCACATCAGAGCTACATAGCAAGATATGTAATAATACATAGAAGAGAAAGAACAGTGAGTGAGAAAGAGATATATGAAAAGGGCTGAATAGAGCAGAGAAAATAAATATATTTATGACTTTGAGGTTAATTTTATTTAAAAACTATCCTGCCATTACTGCACCAAATGCTAATGATATATGTATTAAAAAAATACAATGAACTATAATTTTCTTCCTAGATCATAAAGACCCTGCTAACTTTGTGGGCTCAAATGTTGTTTACGTTAAAGTAGTTATACCACCTGCTATACTAATGGTATTTCAGCACCTTGAATACCTTAAACATATTTTCCCATAGGGCCTTTTAATTTCCTCTTGTTGAAATGACTGATGTTATCAGCTTCATGGCGTTCAAATCGCAAATTCACCTTCTCAGAAGTGCTATTTCCTCTCTTTGTTCATAGTCTTAAAGCCACGGTGTATTATGCCATTCTATATAACATCCACTCATAGATGTTTTTGTTTTTGCGTGGCTTTCTTTTGTTTACCTGAATTCCTTAACAAAATTTACATCGAAAGACCAGGATCATCCTTTGTCTCATTTCCCACTATACCCCATTTCCTAGAATAAATCCTGGTCCATAATAGATGCCCAGTAAATACTGTATAAATTGATACAACTAAGAAAAAATGGTTCTAGATTGTAATTCTTCATTCAAACTAGGTCCCACTTAGCATAGTTTTAAAGGAAAAGTTTGTGATCAGATTTATCGATGTTATTTTTTCTTACAGTGCCTGTTGTTCTATATCCACAAATATTTATGCTACCTTTATAATGAATAAACTCAAAGTTACACTCAGAAAAATATTTATGTACTTATTGTTTGTTTTTTACTTAAAAAAATCTCTAAAATAATGTTTCATGATTATTGGATACACTGCTCAGAAAGTGCCTTCAATTTGTCAGACCAGGACCCAATTTTGAAAGAGTTGACAAATAAATTGATGACTTTCATTCAGCTATAGTGTTAGAAGTTTTTCTTGTTTTTTGATGGTAGTTCATGGAGTGTTTTTATTTCATTGCACTCATTACTAACATCATGTAAATTCTGGTACTGAATTAATTATTTCTTTATTTTGTATTTCAGTTATTTTCGTGTGATTATAAAATATTCATTTGATCTTGTTCAAGTAAATTATGATTTTCCACAGGGTTATCTTTTAAATTATGTCCTTTGTGGTGTTTGCATATTTGTATTAGAATTATATTTAAGATATGAGTTGTGAATTATTGCTGTTTCATGCATCAAACAATCTTATCTCTGTCACACTGAAGATGTAAATATAAATTCCTATCATGAAATGTATTCAAAGATGAATCTTATAAACACCTAAAGATTGAAAATGTATTTGAATTATACAAATCCTCTCCTAGCATCAAAAAGCACAAACATTCTTATTTGACTTGGTTTTGTGATAACACAAAGAAAAGGCATGATAATTGATAGGACTTGTCTTTCTAGCTGTCAATTTGACATACTTTTATTAATAGACTAATAATGTTTGACATGGCCCAATGATAATGCATGCATTTGCGTCATTCCAAAATAATAGAACATTTATTAGATTTGAAGTTTGAAAGTACTTAAATTACTAGGCTACACAATAGCATATCATAGAACTCATAAATTTTACTTTTCCATGAAATTGCCAAAATCTCAAACAAAACAAACAAACAAACAAACACACAAAAAGATGCTTTTTTAACTCTATTCCCAGGACACAGATCTTGTTTGGATCATGTCCTATAATCCTGAATGGGGGTGGAAGTGATGTGCTTCTAACTGATAGAATATGGTGACACTAATAAACGTCAGTATTTAGATTATGATGTACAGAGAAAGAGTGAGCAGAAAAACAGTTAAAAACAAGTTGACTGTGACTTATTTATCTCTCAATAATGGGACTTCAAAAAGAAGAGGGTTTTGGTCTCGTTTCCTTGTAAACAGATAACTAGAATGTCTGAGATGTATACTAGTGACATATGCAAGAAAGGATCTCTCTGTATGCAATGTTTTAGTCCTGATGTAGCATTGCTTTTAGCAAACAAACCTGGGATATATTGATTTATGATATATTACTTGCTGCAAAATGTCACACAAGCTATGCTACTCTGACGTACAAAATGGAAATTTATATAACCTAAGTGTTATCTGCTGATACTCTTGTCTAGAGATCATTGTTTGGTGGAGAAACACAGGTCTTTGGAAGCTGCCCTCATTCTCCCCAGTCTCTCTGCTTTTTCTCTGTCTCTTGATCGTTTTTGTTTTCTTAAAATTAGTAAATAATATTAAGATCTCTGATTCATGTGAGTCTGGTTTTAAAATACTATTCATTATGTGAGCAACCCAGTTTCAATTGCTAGCAAGCTTGGCAGGAATTTAGAGGAATCAAGTTATGGTGAAATAAACTAAAAGTCATAATCTCAACACTGTCTTATCTTTTCTAGAAGGAAAGAAAGGTGAAGACTTACAATTTTAATTGTCTCATGATAGGCTTTCTTGCTTGCTTTCTCTTTTCCTCCTTTGGTCACTTCCTCTTTTTATTGCCCTTTTTTTTTTCTTACAAATTCTAGAATTCTAGCTATATGTTAGCATAAAACAAGCAAATCATACATTAAAAACATTCTCATTATCAAATGCCTTCCCAGAGGTAATGCTTACAACTTTCAAGTAACCTTTTTTTTTAAATTTATTTTTATTGTTTTTGACAGAGAGAGAGAGAGAGAGAGAGAGAG